>RJWT010001418.1:0-48521 GCA_004365215.1 Cuniculus paca
CATGTGCGTAAGTTTGCAGAAACTAAAATACCTATATAAGTCAATAAGAATTATTTTCTTACAACAATTTTGGAGAAATTAACAATAATAGTTGGAATTTTCTCCTATCTGCAAATTGGAAAAAGAAGTTTAGAATACTTGATAATCCTAACCGATTTTCCTCTTTTCTGACCAAAAGGACATCTGAAGTTGTTATTAATATTGTATATTTAAGGGTTTCTTTCTTACCATCTCAAGATATTTTATGAAATCTGTCATGAATCCCAGAAATATATATACATATATATATATATTAAAAGCACCTCAGGACATCCGTTATATTAAGAGTGAGTTGGAGAATTTTGGGAAATTTATTTTTAATGATAGTAGTGTTATACCTAATGAAAAAAGAATCTATTGCTTTTCAAACAGCATTTTAAGTTTGAGAGCTGTCGTTTTCTTAGGGTAAAAGCACACTGGGATTATGCCTTTCTGAAGTTTTCATCTTCGTGAAGGTTGAAAACTAAATTCTTTACATAATACACCACAAACTCTGCTCATAGAAGGGATGCTGTATAACCAACCTAGCTACGAATTTCAGTGATCATACTTTTCACTTTATTATGGATATGCATTTACAAAGTATGTGAAAGTTTTGTACTTGTCTTGTCATTATTTAACAGAGATGAAGTTACATTTTTCTAATCATAACATCCAGAACCCAGTATGACATTTATTTTTGGAAGTAAAAAATCATAATTGAAGATAATGTTTCTTAGTTTATCGATTTAGATGGAGATAACTAAGGTGATGTAGTACCTTGTATTTTCTTTGAAACTGAAACAGAGAAGTCCTTAAATATCTCTGCCTTCCTCAAAAAAGTGCCTTTGATTAAATTTTGTTATGTATCGTTGAACCAATGTTTTGAGTCCCACTATTATTTACTAAATGCATTACTTTCTTCAGGTAAATATTATTGGAATATAACATTTACAGAAATTCTTACACAGTGAAATACAACTAACTGGATAATAAGCACTGGCATCCAAAAATAGGATGTATTACACCTGTAAATCTCAACTGTCTTTTACTCAGTATACCTCAAGGGAAAACACCATCTTGGCTTCCAACACAATACATTAATAAAATAGTAAGATTAAATTTGAGAAATAAATTCAGGATATTTGGGGTGATATTTTTTAATATAACCCAATTACGTTTTGAATAACCTGATAAAAAAGAATGTGAAAGGAAAGCTGACATAAAGGGCAAGCTGAACTTGAATAGGAAAAAAACACCAATTTCTATTTATTCTCAGTGGACAGACTATGATGTCAAATGACCAAACTGCTTTTGAAAAAGTGCCCCATAGGTTAGTTTATGATAAGTGCGGTTTCATTTTTACAATGCCATTTATTTCCTCGGGGTAGCAAAAACAAGGATGATTTTTAGCAAAACTAATAATACTGAAGGAACAAATCCTTTCTGTTCAAGCTGTTACGAGATACAGATGGCATAGTGCAGATAAACGCAATTTTAACCTTGCATTTTTCAAGGTTTTATCAGCTATTACATTCGTGTATGCTTTGGGGAAGTTCATTCTCTGGAAGCATTATAACGAAGATTTGCCTCCCTCGTATCCTGGTCCATCTAATAGAGAAATTAGTCACCATTAGTTCAAAAGGAGATTTGCAGCATGACTCTTTATTATCTGAAAGCCTTTACAACCTTTTGCCTAGATGGATAATGGTATACATGTTGGCTGACTTTCCACGGTATGACTGATTAAAGTGGGTCATTTACTGAACGTTTTTCTTTTTGTTTTAAATCTGCAGAAAAGCCATCTTCATGGATGAGAAGATCTGAACTCGGCGATTCGGGCCTCACATGGAGGGAGAATGAGTGCGTACAGGGAAAGCTTCTCTGTGATGCTCGTTCAGCATCTAATTAGATTTATACAGCACTGGGCTCTTTCCCTGAAGCTACTTTTAATTAGTTGAAGGTATTTTAGCAGAGTATTGATGGAGTTTAACTTGTATCACTGAGATACACATCTCTACCACTGCTTCTGCTGCAGTGGGACAATTTGAACTGAAGCTCTTCAACTAGCACTGTGCAGCTGCATCTGCTCTCAGACTTTCTAAGACCGGAAGTCATAGGCATGGTCTCAACACGGACTGTCCATACTGGGATTCCAGTTGTATAATTTGGAAACTTGGGATGGATACTGCCCCATGCTTTCCACATTCAGTATTCACCTCTCATCTTCAAACTCTCTGTGTTAATGCTTTCTTACTATTTTTAAATTTTTGTGTTTACTCCACTAGGTTATAATTTTTCTTGAGAGTGAAGACTTATTTTCAGGCTTTTTGTAGAGATAACACACATAAAATGGTTTATGCTAGGAGTTAAAATTATTTTCTTTATTATTTTATATTTCTAAAGTTTAACTATTTAAAGTTTGGTTTTTTTTTTATTTTAAAAACAAAACAAGCCGGGCGTGGTGGCTCACGCCTGTAATCCCAGCACTCGGGAGGCTGAGACAGGCGGATCATTGTGAGTTCGAGACCAGCCTGGGCTATAAAGTGAGCTCAAGGCCAGCCTGAACGGCATAATGAGACCCTGTCTCAAAAACAGGGATGGGGATCTAGCTCAGCAGTCTAAGCGCCTGCCCGGCAAGCGCAAGGTCGTGAGTTCAATCCTCGGTGCCGCAAAAAAAAAAAATAAATAAAGTAAAAACAAAACAAAACAAAAGATAGAAGTGATACAAAATATTAAAAAAATAGGATATTAACACTAGTTATCATATTGTATGTGGTTATCTTAGAAGTAGTTGTTCAGGTTCTAAGATTTAAGCATGACAAAAATGATCAAGCAATCAAACAATGAGAGCTCAAACTGTTCTTTTTGATGAATTCACAGAGATTAGTAATATAATTATCTATCTTGTATATACATGTATACACACACATATACATGTTTATCTATATACATATAATCTTTTCTCTTCTTCCTTTTCTTCTTTCTCTATTCCCATTGTTCTTTCTTTTTGAGCACTTCTTTCCCTTTCATTTTCACAGTATCTATTATATATTTTGGATCTTATTACTCTTTCAGTTTTTTTTTACACTAGCAAGATAATATATTTACACATGTGAGCTTGATTTATTTCACTTATGAGTATGGTCTCAGGTTGCATCTATTTACCTATAAAAGCCTCAAGTTTATCCTTCTTCATAGCTGAGTAATACTCCATGGTACAAAAATATCACATCTTTTTTTATTCATTCCATGGTGGATGGGCATTTGAGTTGTTTCCAAGATTTAGCTGTTACAAATTGTGCCACTATAATCATGTGTGCATATATATCACTGTGGCATGATGTTTTCAGTTCTTCTGGGAAAATATCAAGAAGGGGAATAGCTGAATTGAATGGGACCTCCAATACTAGTTTTTTGAGGAATCTCCACACTGATTTGTACAGTGGTTGTGTGAGTCTACACTCATAACAGCAGTGGAGAAGTGTTTCTTTTTCCCTGTGGCTCAGCCAACATTTGTTATAGGTTGATTCCTTGATGTCAGCTATTCTTTCTGGAGAGAGATGGTAGCTCAATGTTGTTTTAATTTGCATTTCTTGAATGACCAATGATGTTGAACACCTTTGTTCATGTATTTATTTGCCATTTGTATTTCTTTATCTGAGAAGTGTGTGTTTATCTCAGATGCCATTTTTGAATTGGCTCTTTGAATTTGGGAAATCTGATGTTTTTCAATTCTTTATATGTTCCAGATATAAGTCCTTTGTCTGAGGGACAGTTGGCAAAATTTTTTTCCATTCTGTGGGTTTTCTTTTCACTCTGTTAGTGATTTCTTTTGAAGTGCAAAAGCTTTTTAATAAGATGAGATCCCAGTTTTTGATTCTTTGAAGTACTTTCCATGCAGTTTGCATTTTGTTCACAAACTCTTTGCCTACCCCCTATGTCTTCAAGATTTCTACCTAACTTGTCTTCCAGTAGTTTTAGTGTTTCTATTTTAATATTTAGAGCTTTAATCCATTTTGACTTTAGTTTAGTGCATGGTGATAGACATGGGTCTAGTTTTAATCTTTGGCATGGGAAAGCCAGTTTTTCCAGCACCATTTATTGAAGAGGCTATCTTTCTTCCAGTAAACATGGTTGGCTCCTTTGTCAAAAATAAGGTGGTCGAGTGTCTTTGTAGTTGTGCCTGTACCTTCCAATCTCTTCCACTGATCCTCAGGTCTGATTTTTTTTGCCAGTACCATGCTGATTTTATCACAGTACCTTTGCACAGTATAATTTTAAATCAGGGATTGTAATGCCTCCTCCTTTGCCTTGTTGACCAGGATTGCCTTTGCTTTCTAGGTCTCTTCTGTTTCCAAATTTTAAGAATTCCAAACTTTAAGAATGTTTTCCCTTCATGTGTGTGATATGTTAACAGTAATTTGATTGGGATTACATTAAATCTGTATAAGAGTTTTGGGAGTATTGCCATTTTCACTATGTTGGTTCTTCCTACCCAGGAGCAAGTGATATCTTTTCATTTTCTGATATCCCCTTCAATCTCCTTTCAAGAGGATTATAGTTTTCAATGTATACATCTTTTATATCCTTTGTTAGATTCCTAAGTATTTCATTTTTTAATGGTACCATGAAAAGCATTATTACAATAATTTCTCTTCCAGTGGGTTTGTTGTTTGTGTATAGGATGTTATTAATTTTTGAGTGTTGAATTTGTATCCAGCTATGCTGCTGAATTTATCAACTATAGTAGTCTTTTGATGGAGTTTTTGGGGTCTTCTATGTAGAGTATTGTGTCATCTGTGAATCATGATAGTTTAACTTCTTCCTTTCCTAGCCTTATTCCTTTTATTTCTGTCTCTTCTCTAATTGATCTGGTTATCATCTCCAGAACTTATTGAATAAGAGTGGTGATAGTAGACAGCCTTGTCTTGTTCCTGATTTTAGAGTGAAAGCTTTCAATTTTTGTCCATTTAGTATGATGTTGGCTGTTGGCTTGTCATAGATAGAATTTTTCAAATTGAGGTAGAGTCCATCCTTTCCAATTTTCTGTAGGGTTTTTATCATAAATGAGTGTTGCACTTTATCAAAAGATTTTTCTGCATCTATTGGGATGTGATTTTTGTCTTTGGCTCTATTGATATGGTGTATTACATTTATTGATTTGTGTATGTTGAATCAACCCTGCATTCCTGGGATGAATCCCACTTGGCCATGGTATGTAATAATCTCAATGATTTGCTATATTCTGTTTCCTAGTATTTTACTGAGAATTTTTACATCAATATTCATTAGAGAGATTAGCCTATAGTTCACCTTTTTGGTTGGATATTTCTCTGGTTTTGGTATAATCATTATACTTGCCACCAGAAATGGGTTAGGGAGAACTGTTTCCCTTTCAATTTAATTAAAGAGTTTGAGGAGTATTGGCATTAAGTCTTCTCTAAATTTCTTGTAGAATTCATCCATGAATCCATCAGGACCTGGACTTTTCTTTGCTGGTAAGTGTTTAATTTTGTTTTCAATATTTTGATTCAGCTTTGGTAATGCATATTTTTCTAGGAATCTGTCCATTTTTTCTGTTTCTCAGCCTCTGGGAATAAAGATTTTCAAAGGGTGTTGATCTGAATTTCCACAGGATCTGTAGTAATTTCACCTTTTCATTCTTCATTGCATGAATTTGCATTTTTTCTTTCCTTTTCTTGATAAAGTTGGCAAGGGGTTTATCAATTTGTTTATTCATGCAAAGAACCAACTGTCTGAATCATTAATTCTTTATATTGTTTTCCCAGTCTCAACTGCATTAATTTCTGATCTGATGTTTGCAATTTCCTTCCTTCTATGAGTTTTGGTCTTGACTTGCTCTTCTTTTTATAGTATTAGGTTATTTGTGCTTGTTTGTTTTCCTGATGTGAGGATTCATTGCTATATATTTCCCTCTTATGACCAATTTCACTGTGTCCCACGGGTTCCAGGATGTTGTATCTGCATTGTCACTGAATTGTAAATCTTGTTTAATTTCTTCTTTAATTTCATCTGTGACCCATTGGTTAGGGAGGGTGTTATCTAATTTTCATGTGTTTATGTAGGTTTCACAGTTTCTTTTGCCAGTAATCTCCAATTTCAATGCTCTATGGTCAGACAATATGCATGAGGTAATTTCAACCCCTTTGCATTTACTTAAGCATGTTCTATGGGCTAATATGTAATCTTTTAGAGACTGTCCCATGTGCAGCTGAGAACAATGTGTATTCTGATGTTGTTGGGTGGAACACCCTGTAAACTTCCAGTATTTCCATTTGTTCACAGGTTTGATTTAGTTCTATTATTTCTTTGTGAGTTTTTTTGTCTAGTTGATGTATTTCTTTGTGGCAATGAGGTATTAAGTTCCCCCATTACAATTGTATTATTGCATATTTGATTTTTCATGTCTATTAGTATTTATCTTAAATAGTTGGGTGCTTCCATATTTGGTGCATATATATTTATGATTGTTATCATTTCCTCTTGAATTTTTCCCTGACAAGTATGTAGTGACCTTCTTAATATGTTTTGATCATTTTGGGTTTGAAGTTCACATTATCTGCAAACAGAATAGCTATCCCTGCTTTTTTCTGGGTTCCTGTCACATGGAATATTGTTTTCCATCCTTTGACTTTCAGTCTATGAGTTTCTTTTTGAGTTAAATGTGTTTCTTGTATATAGCATATTGTTGAATCCTGTTTCTTGATCCATTCTCCCAATCTATTTCTTTTAATTGGTGAACTGAGGCCATTTATATTGATGGTTATAACTCATGTATATTGCTTAACTTTGTCATGTTATTTTTCTTTTGTTGGTTACCTGCTTTTCCTCCTTGTTTAGCTTGCCCCGCCTTGTGGTTTCCTTCTGCTGTTCTGGGAATTGTGGTCATTTTTATCTCAATCTAGTATGTCTTTCAGTACTCTTTCTAGGGTTAGTTTAGTGGATATGAATTTCTTCAGTTGTTCTTTGTCATGGAAGTACCTTATTTCTTCATTAATTTTGAAAGGATGTTTTTCAGGGTACATCAATCTGGGTTGAAATTTGTTTTCTTTCAGGGCTTGAAATGCTTCACTCCAAGCTTGTCTTGACTTGTTTTGTGTTGAGAAGTTGGCCGTGATTCTAATGGGCTTTCCTTGATAAGTGAGCTGTTTCTTTTTACTAACAGCTTTTAGTATTCTGTTTTTATGATGAATTTCTGGGATCTTGATTATAATATGTTTGGATGTAGATTTATTTTGGTTATGGCTGTTTGGTGTTCTATTTGCCTAATTTAACTGTTAGAGTCTTTTCCCATGCTTGGGAATTTTTTTGCTATCACTTCTGCAAATAGTTTTTTTATGTCATTTGTGTTGACTTCTGCATTTTCATATACACCTATCAGTATTTTATTGTTTTTCTTTGCATCATCTTGTAGAATTATTTCATGGACCCTTGTTATTTTTAAGAGTTTTTTCATTTAATGATCACTAGCTGTGACCCTGTCTTCAAAGTCTAAAAGTCTATCTTCAGTTTTGTTCAATTGATTTTGCTATATTTCAATGGATTTTTTAATTTCCTGGATATTGCTTTGAATTTGTTTCATGCATGCTATTTCTTTCTCATATTGTTCACTCAATGTTTCCACCATTTTCCCATGATCCTGTACTTTTTATCTATGTCTTCTCTAGCTATGCTGAGCAACAACTTTATTAAGGTTGTCATTTCTTTATTTAGCTAAGAGGTTATTTGTAACCTGATTTCCTCAAGATCCTCATGAATTTGTTTCATTATTTTACTTGCTATCTTTTCAGAAATTTCAGGTGTGTGCCTTCCAATGACCTCTACTTCAATGTCTCCTGTGTTTGAAATTGCATTTTGCTATTTTGTTTTGTGATTTTCACCTCTTTGATTAATATTTTTGTCTTTTCATTCCCACTAGTTTCTACTGTCCATCATGTATGTTTTAGGGTCCTACTGTGTGACTGACATTCACCCAGTTGCTAGATCCTACAGTGTGTGAGAGGCATCAGTCACCTGAGTTCTTCCTGTGGACCAGTTGTGAGTCCTATATTCTTCCTAGGCTGACTAGCCTAGGAGTATTGATGTGAACCCATCCTTAGCTCTTATTGTTACAGTGGCTCCAGGTTGTTCCAGGCCACCAGTTCCACAACAGTGTGCCTCCCAGTCAGGACTCTACTTTTCACTGGGGGTCTGGCAGGCCCAGTCAGGTTCCTGCAGGTTGGGAAGGCCCTTTTGGCACTCTCACCAGTCCACCCAGTATTCTCTGTATGGAATAAAGACTTACCCATGTTCTTGCCAGCTCACCAAGCTTCTTCCAGTGAGGGGATGGTTCAGTGAGGCACCCGCTGATTCACAGAGGCTCTCTGCTTGGGGGGAGACTCACCATGTTCTCATTGGCCCACCAAGGTACTGCAGGCTGTGGAAGGGGTTGCTGATGCTCCCATGGGCTGCTGAGGTCATCTGGGTGAGAGGGAGGGGCGTCTGAGGCTTCCCCAATGGCTGAGTGTCATCTGGGTGTGGGGGAGAGACAGTCAATGATTCTGTTGGCTGCTGAGTTCTTCTGGGTGTGGGAGAGGGGTGATTGAGGCTCTGTTAGGCTGCTGAGGTCCTCTGGGTGCAGAGGAGGGGTGGCCAAGGCTCCCCTAAGGTGCTGAGGTCTTAATGGTGTGGAGGAGGAGCACTAATTAATGTTTATCCTCTCATTCAGTAAGACACTCCCTTCTTTCTTCTTCCTTTTTTATTTCAAATTTCAAAGATTTCTAAATACTCAGAAATTTAAAAAAAATTTTTTTTTTGCAATACTGAGCTTTGAACCTGGAAGCTCTACCACTTAGTTACAGTCTCACCATTTATTATGATTGTTTTTTATTTGAGTCAGTATCTGGCTAAGTTACTCATACTGGCCTTGAATTTGATATTTATCTGCCTCAGCCTCCTGGGTTGCTGGTATTACATACATGCACCAGTGCTCCTATCAAGAATTATTGACATGAAGAAACATTCAGTATTAAAAATAATTTTATGGAGATAGGAAAAATATTTACTTATGAATAAAGATATTAATGTCCAAGGAATGTACTTAATAAATATTAACACCAAGATACATATGCAGATATTCCAATTTCAGGTCATCTCCTTTTAAATACAGTCCTACTGATATAGGAGAATGAAACTCCCAACCTACTAGGTGTCTGGCATGAGTTTTTGTTCTCTAAAATTGATGAATGAATTTTAGGAAGAATAGAGGTTAAGAGCAGATTATATTTATTGAGAAAAAATAAAACTTCTGTCTGGGAGAGAGACAGAAGAGGTTCTGAGTGGGTTGTCAAAGACTCTGTCTTTTCTAGGAACTTTTATAAGGCAAGATCACGAGGTAAGATGGGTCCAAGATGGGGAAAACATGGGAACTTGCAAGGCAAGTGGGCATGAGGTGGGACAGAACTATGGTCAATCAATAAGACTAACTGCACAGGTAAAATTGATTAAATCAGGAGCAAATGAGGAAGCAAGTCATGTAGCAAGCAGGCATGCTTAAAGAGCAATGACTTTTTCTATAGGGGGTTGGAATGGTGACTCCTGGTTTCCTCAAGGTGATACACACTTATTTGGAATATCAATCCCTAATGATTATACTTAGGATGTGGTTGCATTTGTTTTTGTCTTTCATCTTGAGATCTAGCCTGCAGCAGAGGTTTCTGTCTTCTCCAATGTTTCAAGGTATCTGGTCTTCTACACTGGCTCCTTTGAGGGCCCAGCCCTATCTGACTGCCTATAATATTTCTAACTAACTCATCTGCCTGTAACACTATGAGACCTTCCAAAATATCTCATAATGATACCAGTTGGTATTCACATTGGCTGACTAAGCTTTCATAAAGGCAAGGCAACTCAGATATTTTTCAGTTAACACAGTATCTTACTTGTGAAAGTTTATGAACAACATTTAGTTTCTAAAACTATTCTTGTGGCTCAGTAAGCTAGAGAGAATTCTAAGCAAAATAAGCATAATTGTATCACCAGCTTTTTATGGTTGAAGCGCTGATCTAAGTGACATGAATTTGCACACGTCTTTCTTTGGTAAGCTTTCAAGAAAGTGTTCTTCCTTGACTTTTCAGTCATAGGCATATGATTATCAAGTTCTCAGACACAGTATAATATTATGGAAGGTCTTAGAGAATGAGAGTTAAAAGTATAACTACAAATGAAACGTTCATATTTGAATCTCAATATCAAGTTTATTAAGTTTATATTTTAGATATGAATATCCATATCCACAAATAAACATGATGACAAATAATGTATACATATTAAGCATAAAATGAATTAACACATATTTGCTTAGAATTTGTTATATATTAAGCCTTAGAAAGATATTCTTATGAATATTTCCCAAAATTGTGTAGGACTCCATGATCTCATTGGTCTATTTCTAGCCAATAATTGGATCCTAACTTTTCTTATCTCTTCATTCTCATCAAATATACCGATTATTTTTCTCCTAGACAAAACTTGGTGAGGTCCTCTTCACTCAAAAAGTAATACCAGTAAATATAAATAAAAATGTAATTGACCTTTTGTAAACAGAACTATTTGTAACAATGTATACAAAAGACAGGTCACCAAACTTTATGTGAGCCTTCCAATGCAGATACTGCAGCCTTCTGACACACACTTGCACTACTGGGTCTGCAGTGAGCTTTCGTGCCTTCCACCTTTAACTACTAAAGGATCCTCTAGCTCTTCTTTGTGTGTTAAGGTTTGTGTCTAGGTGGCCTCCCCAAGCCTCATGCAGTCATGGAAACCACTGAATCTACCATTTGTGATTGGTTCATTGTCTAGCACTGGGATTAGTGATATGAGTGCTACACCCATCCAGGGGTGGAGAATGTATATATATAAGGGAAGAAAGAAGACGTGTTTTCTCTCTCACTCTTTTCTCTGCTTGCTCTTGCTACTTGCAGCCAGGCTACCCCTCAGACACACTACCCTGCCTTGGAACCAGCTAAGTATAGACTGAAATCTCCAAAAACTGTAAGAAATCAACCTTACCTTCCCTAATTTTGGGTGTCAGTGTATTAGTTACTTTCTCTCGTTGCTGAGACAAACACTTGACACCAAAGTGAAGCAAGGAAAAGTTTATTTAGCTCACAGTTTCTGGAGATTTCAGTCCATAATCACCTGGGCCCAAGGCAGGGTGGCATGGCACAGGGCAACACTTCAAGGCAGCAGTCAGAGCAAAAGAGAGAAACACAAGCCTCTTCTCTACCTTCTGTTGTACATAGGCCAACCTCCCCACCTTCAGGGTGGGTGTAACACTCACAAAAAGTCCTGCCCTCCTTTGCACAGGATGAGGATATTTACAAAGTAAGAACCCTGGCTCCCTGATGGGTCTCTCAGTTAAACTTTTAAACTGTGAAAGTTGACACAATGTATTAACCATAGCAGTTGAGTATTTTGTCTCAGTAATGAGAGTAAAGTAGCCAAGACAGCGTGAAAACAGACATTTTATATTCTTCATCCTCTGATCTTGTAGATGGATTCTGGGACCATTCTGTTTTTGATCCTGTAAGCCTGTTTCATAAATCCCTGTATAATCATCCATATATTTTATGTTGACAATGTTTGTCTAGTGAATCTTAACAAAAACAGATTTTGTCATCACAAAATTTGCATGTTAAAGTTCTAATCCCAGTATCTCATAATGGGAATTTATTTTAAAATTGGGGGGATGCAGATGCAATTAAGATAAAGGCTACTAAGGTGGGTAATCATCCCATGTAATTGGTTGCCTCGCAAGGAAGAAATTATGAGGCACACATTCATAAGAGGAAAAAACATGAAGGAGACAGTCATCTATAAATCAAACAAAATGACATAGAAAACATTATTCTCTGCTAACCGTCAAAGGGAGCCAAACCTGCTTACCCTTTGATGTTGGAAGTGTAACCTCCAGAATCATGGAACAATGAGTTTTTGTTTTTGAGCCATCCAGTTTGTGATTCTTTATTACAGCAGCCCTAGCAAATGAACTTGGTACCTTTGCCTATGTAACATCCAAGTTAAGACAGCTCAACTAGTTAGAAGTATTCTAACACTGCATACATACATTTTCCTCAATAGATTATAATGAGGTTCTACTTCATCTACCATTTCCCCTCATTTACTACCCAATTTCACTTTTCTCTATCCTTTCTTAAGCATAAATTCTTTCTGTTTGAAGCATATTCTTAGCAACTCAGGTTTTTCTCTCAGTTATCTTCTGGATATTTCATGGTATATTTAACCCTAGGTGTAGCCATTGCAACACTAAGATTAAAATACAAATAAAATTCATTGAGTATTACTCATCTAAATATATATTTCTTAGCCATCCTAGTTTTCCCCGGACTAAAGAGTTCCTAGGACACAGAACTTTCAGTGATAATATTAGAAAAGTCTCCAGGAACAAGGGCAATTTTGTCATGTTAAAAGGAAAGAGAACTTCAAAAAATTAATGTTTCTGGGATTATATGAGTCTCTGAGAGGTGGTGAGACAAAACAAGATTTGAAGATCCTTTGAGGCACAAAGCATTTACACATCATCCCTCCTGCTCTCCCCACTCGGACGTCAAGCTATCATCATGTTCTAGACTTTCTAAACTCTAAATACATAGTTGACATTAAAAAACCACTCTGGAATTATAACCCATAAGCACTAAAATATAATCTGAGATAATATTTCATATACATTCATAGATTACTCTTTTAGAAGCTTCTTTTAGATTCATGTTATGGATTAAGAACTGGTGGTCAACTTGGCACCAGCTGAATTAAATAGGCATGGTGCTGCATTTAGACAATCCACCTGAGGAAGGTTGCCAGCATAAAAAGAGATGTGGAGAGGAAGAGCAGAGGCATTGTGGGTTCTCCTAAGTGCTGCTGTTTGGAGCCATTGGTTCTCCTGGAGGAGCTTGTCAGGCTGGCTCCCCAATATGACTTTGGCGATTATCATCGGAGGAGCTTGGGACCTTGGTGAGAGTGGCTGCGGTTCACTTTGGGGAGCTCAGGTCTTTATGTTGAGCATCGCTTCCTGGCTCTGGAGGGGAAGATGGTTGCTGTTCAAACTCCAGGAGAAGTTGTCATGCTGGCTTCCTGGCATGTACTTTACTGTTCTCATCGTTGGAGCAGCGCGGGACCTCACTGTCGCTGAGGATGGCTGTGATACTTTCCGGGAGCCCTGGTTCTTATTTGAGCGTTGCTTCTTGGCTCCACTGTAGAACCCTCAACCTACTAGCACAGATCCTTCATTCCCCTGGCATAGACTTTCTAGCTTCCACTGCTGGCCTATGGGCCTTTCCAGTATAGACTTTGGTGCTGTGGACAGATTTCCTGCACTTTCTTGTGTTTAGCACTGGGTAACCATCATAAATAATATTATAAATTCTGTGTCCTGATTGTAATCTTTCTCCCTGTGACCCCTGACTATAACAATTCACCATCATAATTCCAGTGGATAATTAAAATGGTAGAATTATCATTTGTGTAGGACATGATGGGGCAAATTTGGTTCAGGAGACATTGAGTTTTTTCTGATATATCTCTTTAACTACTATTTTTGTTCTTCCTTTGTTCTAAGACAGGTGAGATTAAAAACTCAGAGTATTTGCCTTGTACTGAGTAGAAAATATTTTCTGACTGGTATTTGGCATAGAATTTGCCATAAATTTTGAGAAGTTTGAACATCTTTCACTGATGCCAAGATTTTAGAGCGACATGAAAAAATTATGAAATCACGTGAACACAGAGGTATAGAGCTGATTTTAATTAGTACCTAAAACTGAGTACTATGCAATATGTAACAGTAGCAGCATCCATTGGAGTCCCCAAAATGTGTACCAAAGGCAAAATTGTGAATGCTTTCAAGGTATAAATTTGCTGTCTTAAACAATTACCTGATCTCATCGATCTTTACAAAATTGCAATCTATCTCCACTATTTTAACTCGAGCTTGACATTTCTTCATAAGAGAAGTTATAAAATGCAAATGGTTTACTAAGTTTCATTGCTTTTTAGATAATCTTTTTGTAATAAAATGAAAGAATGTCTTTTTCAGTAAATTATCTGAATCATTTCCACTTACAGGTAACATCTTTATGTATTCAAGAGGGAATTTGCTACAGTTTTATAAGTCTAATTTGAAGAAGTCAAGAATAAAAATGTAAAATAAATAGTGCATTTAGAATACAATTATGTTTTTATTAGTATTCCAAAGAAAAATAAATCTAAATATTTTAAAGCAGTATGCTATTTCAGTATGTGTAACTGGAATTGCAGATTACTTTTCACAACTGTTCTTAAAGTATAATAATATAAATTAATTTCTTTTGGAATGAAAAAGATATTTTCAAGTAAGAAAAAAAATCCTTGCTTAGGGAGATAGTTTAGTATTCTATGAATGTATCAAAAGGCCTCTGACTGAAAAATGAGGTCAATACAGAGAAAGTCTAAATTTGTTTGGATTCAAAAGAAGAACACATAAAGAGTAAAAGTAGTTTCAAAAGATGGGAGAAAAATAAAGCTGTCTTTGGAATAATAAGAACAAGGTAGTAAAAAATTCAGCAGCAGGATGGCTAAATTAACATTCGCAGATAGGTAAATGTGTTTATTATTCACATATAAGTTGCTAGTTTTCTGTTATGTCATTATTTGACTAAACTTTATAAGTCTGTTACTCAGAGGAGTGACCTTGAGCAAAATGTATATGTGAATCTGAATGTGCAAAAATGTACATAATGAATTTTAAATGTTTGAGGGATACACATTTATATATTTAATAAATAGGTTAAACAATCCTTTTACTTAAACCCACTGAGAAGCAAACAGCAGAGAGGTAATAAATATGGTGAAGTCAATTAACAAAAGCATGAACTCAGAAGTCCTTAATAAATTCAAAAGTTGTCCATTGACATGAGACTCTTCGATTTCATACATCTTCAGGGTGATGTTACTATTCACAATTGGTAGGATAAAGACTTCAAATTTTTTTTATCCTGATAAAAATAATGTCCTCAGCTGATATGAACTGAGTAAACCCTTTACCCATATACTCTGTTTTATTTAAGATTTGTTTTCTGTTGATGCTGAATTTCTAAAAAAAGTAATGTGAATTTCAACATGGAATTTTTTTTCCATATGAAAACAAAACATCTATTAAAGCGACTCAATTTGAATATCCTTTAAAATGGTGCTTTAGACCCTTGTAGGTGTGATAAATATGGTGATACTGGAGTGTCTCTAGAGGCTATCACACATAAACTTCAAGATCTTAGAAACAGAAGTGTGTTTCTTATTTACTTAAGGTACTGTCAGTAAGTCACTTACACTACAAATTTGATTGTTACCTGGTAGTGCAAGGCTGCACTCAATTTTTCAGAATCTCATGTTGATGGAGATTTTTTTGGTCTTTAATATTCATGATTAGAATTTGATTTTAAACTATACCAACCTGAGAGGAGGGGAAAAAAAATTTTTAGTCTTCAGGAGAAAAAGAAAAGAGATGTGATAGGAAGAAAGCTTTTGTCATCTTTAGTGTGTGCCATCCTAATAACTGGTTCGATTTCTTTCAAATATAAAAAAGAGAAATCTAATATTCAAGAAGTTCACTGTTATTTGTAGAAACTGGAGAAGTAGGGTAATTTTCTTTAATAGCTATATCATAAATCTTTTTAAAAAACATATGACTGAGACAGGTCACTGAAAAAAACATGTATATATGGCAAATAATTATACAAAAAATTCATAACTTCATATGTCAATAAGGACCTGCAAATTAAAACAACAGTAAGGTAACACAACACAACTATTAAAATAAATAAAATCTAATGGCACCAACAGTAGTAGTTACAGTGCTGAAAATAATATGAAGCAACAAGAATTCTCATTCATTTCTTATGAGAATGCAAATGTCACAGAGCAATTTGGAAGGGAGTGACTATTTCTTACAAAGCTAAATGGAGCCTTGTCATATAGTCCAGCAAAGGTGTCACTAGGTATTCATCCAAACTAGTTAAAAGCTTGTATCCATAAAAATAACCTACATGTAAAATTTTATACTGGCTTTCATCATAATTGCTAAAAATTGACAGAAGAAATTTGCCCTTAATACGTTAATAAACTTTAGCACATCCATGCTATGAAATATTATTTAACCATAAAAGAAATGGACTGTCAAGCCATGAAAAAAAACAAGAGAAACTTAAATGCATATTATTAAATGAGAGACACCACTTTGAAACAGTTATATATTGTTTGATTTCAATAATATAATTTTGAAGGAAAAAGACTTAAAGAGAGTGGAAAGATCAGCAGTTGCCAGGGGTTTAGAGAGGAGTTGGATAGTCAGGTAAAGGAGTTTTCGGTTGCAAACTATATTTCTAATATTGTAATCATGAATAACTGACACTATGCAGTTTCCATCCCCTCATATAGTGCCATAAAAGACTGAACTCTACTGTTAACTATAAGATTTAGCTAATAATTAATGTATAAATGTGCTAAGACATTAACAAGAAAAGTATGAGTAATACATGTATCATACACTGTAATAAGTGGACAATATAATGCAAGACATTAACAAGGTAAACTATGTTCAGATTAAAATTATGTGTAAACTATGTGTGAGACTGCTTTTTATAAATTTACCTACAAAATTTCAAAAAAATTTTGGGACAAAATGTTAAAAATTAAGTTATAAGATGACACATTCACTCCAGAAAATTCTAAACAATTTTCAAATGAGAAGTATCCCACTTGTATTTCCTAGGAAATAAATAAAAACTTGGCTTCACCAGAAATCCCTTCATTATATCATCACCTATCCTAAACATTTCCTGCATAAACTTGGTGATGAGAGATTTGACTAAATCATTATAAATGAAGATTTCCCTGCCTTCAATTTCAAACCTCTATCTTCTTTGTATCTTGTCAATCTTGTACCTGTCATCTTCAACAATAAAAAATACAAAAATACACATGCAATATCAATAAATGAAATAAACCAAACAGCTATGAAGTAAAATGGATGCATCAGTGTGTATTTCCAGAGAAATGAAAATTACTTGCTAGGAAATAAGCCTGGCATACACAAGTAACATGCCTTGTAGCTTTAGGTATGCCTAGGAAATAGGTCTATCAATTAAATAAATCTGGATCTTAATCGTCAGTTATCTTCAGTGAAGCTTCTAAAATAAGATCCTAAATATGTTATTGAAGTTTTTATGATTGCATTAATTGCAACTTTGAATAGCAGAGCCACTTCACAGATCTACTCCTTATATTTAACACAGTACTTGAAACAGATTAAAAAATCAGTACACAAGACACAAAGTCTATATTTAAAAAGGAATAGCTTTTCTCTACATCTATAATGAACTAGTTAAGAAACTGAAAAAACAATTCCATTCTCAATAGTTTAAAACCCTCAAAATGAAGCCAATTAAGGTATCAACCTTGTCAAAGTAGTGAGAAGTCTTTATGATGAAATTGCAGAACACTGAAGAAAGAAATTGAAGTGTTTGTGTCTGGGTGTCCCCCAAAGCCTCATGCAGTCATGGAGGGGGCTGAATCTAGCATTTGTGATTGGTTTGTTGTCTAACCCTGGGATTGGCAGTGTGAATGCTGCACCCACCCGGGGGGGGTAGCCAGCATACAATATAGGGGAGGGAAAGAGGCATATTCCCCTCCCTCCTTTTTTTGGTCCTTTTTGCTCTTGTTGCTTGCAGCAGTCATGAACAGGTGCTACTTAGCCATGCCACCCTGCCTTGGAGCCAGCTGAGTATGGACTGAAACCTCCAAAAACGGTAAGCTAAATAAACCTTTCTTTCCTTCATTTTGGGTGTCAAGTATTTTGTCTCAGCAGTGAGAGAAAAGTCACCAAGAAAAGTAGAAACCAGAAAATGGATTTGGCAGAGGTAATATTGTTAAAATGGTCATATTACTAAAAGCAATCTACAAGTTCAATGAAATCCTAATCAAAATTCCAATCACATTTTTTTCAGAACTAGAAAAAAAATACTAAAATATATGTGGAAGCACAAAAGGCCCATAAGAGGCACAGAAATTCTAACAAAACAAAACAAAACAAACAAACAAAAAAAAAACAAGAAAATCAAGCCAGGAGGCATCACAATACCTGATTTGAAATTATACTACAAAGTCACAGTGACAAAAGCAGTGTGGTACTGTAATTCTACCAAAATAAACACATAAATCAATAGAATAGCTGGCACAGAAGCAAATCCAGGTAACTACAGTCATATATTTCTTGAAAAATGAACCAAAAATACACATTGGAGAAAAGACAACCTCTAGAATAAGTGGTACTTGGGAACTGAACATTCATATAGAGAGGATTGAAATTAGAGTTTAATCACTTACATTGTATACAAAAATCAGTTTAAGATGGAGATATAGCTCTAAATACAAAGCATGAAGCTTTGAAGATGCTTGTGATCATAGCGGGACCACTTAAAGCCATACGTAGAGTCTGGCTCCAATGCTATTCCAATAACATAGACTCTACGTCTTAAAGCCATATGTAGAATCTATACTATTCCAATAGCATAGAAAATAATAGCACTAATCAACAAATTGGACTATTTCCAATTAAAAGATTTCTTCATAGCAAGGGGAAATAAAACAACAGAATGAAGGGACAGGCTGCAAGATGGACAAAAATGTTTGCTGGATACCCTTCTAAGAGAGGATAAATGTGTGGTCAGTATAAAGAATTCAGGAAACAATGCCAAAAATCTAATAGCACAAACAAAAAGTGGCCAAATGAATTGCATACTTTTCAAAAGAAGTATAAATGGCCAATACATACATTAAAAAGTTCTACATTATTAGCCATTATGGAAATTCAATCAAAAGAAAATTAATGTTCCATCTCACCCTAGTAAGAATGACAGTCACCTAGAATATGAAAAGCAATAAATGCTGGCAAGGGTGCAGGGGAAAAGAAGTGCTTCTACACTGTTGGAGGGAACATAAATTAATATAGTCACTATGGAAATCAGTATGGAGGTTCCTGAAAAAACTAAAAATAGAACTACCATACGCTCCTACTATTCCACTCCTTTTATTATGACTGAAGGGATTCAAGTCAGCATGTTACAAGGATAGCTGCATACCTATGTTTATTGTGGCATAAATCACAATACTAGATATGGAACTACTCTAGTGTCCATCAATAGATGAATGGATACTATACATATCACATGTATATTGCATATATATATATATGCATCATATATCACATATATATTCTATATATAATATATATTTTATATTCTATATATAATATATAATTCTATATATAATATAGAATATACACATTGTATATCACAGTCTGTAATCCAGTTATATTTCATTTATCTAACACAAATGTACTAATTTTTTCTCTTTTCTTTCTTGAGTGTAACTTGCAAAATTAGATATATAAGGCACACTGTGTGATGTTATGAGGCACACATACTTGTGAAATTGTTACAACAATCAAGCTAATTAATATACTACTTGACATACTTATAGCAATTATTAATTTCCTTTGCTTAGAAACACTTTATAATAAACAATTCAATATTTTTAAACAAAACATGTTCAGCATTTTACTCCCAGAGATATATTTGAATAGCTAAAGCTTTTGTGCCAAGTATAGTTTATAATGTATTTGCTTTGTCAAACCATTTCTCTGTAAGAGTAAAATGGTAAATATATACATTATCCCTATCACACATTCATAAATATCAATGTTATAGCACCAAAACTCACCTTGGGCTTAATAACTCAATGTGGCAGCATCAGCACAGAGGGGCTCTGGAAGGTGACTAAGCCACTGTGCAACAACTTTATGAATGCATTGACAATGCCGTCAAAAGATGGGATTAGGTAACTCCAAACCCACTTAGATGTATGGAAGGGAGTTTAAACTTGTGTAACAGTATTAATTACTATGAGAGCAGGTTGTTACGAAGCACCTTTGCTCCTGATGTTGTGCCAGCTTTCTGTGAACTGGCTCGGCATTCTTCCCATGTTCCCACCATGTGATGTCACTTGCTTTATGTGGCAACAGGCCCTCACCATACAGGCACCAGATCTCTAACTTCCCCACTTCCAGAGCTGTGAGATAAACAATTTTTTAATAACTTACCCACTCTGAGATATTTAGGTATAGTTGTACAAAGGGAACTAAGGCCCTCAATATTTTCCTGTTCATTGCCCAATTGTACAAAGAACAGAAACCATGATTCAGTACTTTGACTTTAAGCAGACGTAAGGTTTAAAATGAAGCTCTTCACTTGCATGACTTCTTGTTGTCTAGGATATAAAATACAATATGGTTACAAAGATTATACATTTTTTATTCTGTATAATTTTTTTAATTTTGAGACTAAATAAGCAAACTTATCCTAAATGTTTAACTCATACTATAAATATTCATAAGGGATTTGCATACAATGAAACAGTAATATTTTAGTTAAATTTAGGAAAAAAATTATAATCGTTTACTGGAAAGGAATAATTTAGTAAAATGATAAATGATGAGCACACTAATTATGCTGGGTTAAATACAATTCTTGAAACATTCCAAACATTTTTATTGTCTGTCTTTACAAAGATTTAACGTCAATTTTCAAAATTATGGCGTGGAATTGGACTTTTTAGTATTAATCAACTTTACTCTTAATGAGATTTACAAATAAGTACCAGGATCCAGAAATCACATAGAGTGCAAAGATGAGGAGGAATGGTTTTCAGTAATTTAAGTCTTTTACACTTACAAACTTTTCTGATTATTTAATCAGTATTCTTAATCAAAGAAGAGAAAAGAATACAAAGACAAAGTTAAACACAAAGTTTCTGCACTAACATGCTATTGGACTCCAGATTAAGAGAGCAATAGTTTCTGAATTTAAAATAATAAATATAGTTATATGTAATATATTTTATAAGTATAATAGATAATAAAACATATAGTGTAGTATGTTGTTGGAATGACTATAAAACTTAATATTGTCTTATATGGAGTGTCATTTTCTCCCTCTATTTAGAAACTGACTTCATATAATAAAAACTACACTCTTATTAATACGACTTTTTCTTTGTTTCTTAAGCTGTAATTAGTTTTTATGCTTCATTAATAAAGAAAGAGAGAGAAGGAGAGAGATTAAACATTTAGTACTTCCTGCTAATATCACTTCTTGGAACTGTCTTTTGGAATTTCCTCTCATCAAACGTGAGCCAGGTATAATGACTAGCTCCTAACTCACTGTATGGTAAAAATGTTGACTTTTCATTCATGAAATTAGCTTACAACCAGAACTATAGCTTATATCCTGCTAACTCCTTTTTTCCTTTGATTGGCTCACTGCCCAAAAGGAAGCAGTTTGCCAGGTTGTGAACATCTCCAAGGAGAAGACTTCAACACATACGCAGAGGAAATCAGAGCAGATCTACAGCCCATTTTACGGGGAACTGAGGGCTCCAGTGCTCTGAGACACCAAGTTTGTAGCCCTTCTGGAGACCTTGATACCAAAGCATACAATTTAGTGTCGACTGAGTGTCTAACCTATTGAAATTGACATAATAAAGTTGCTTTAAACCTCTAAGATCTGGGGAAATTTGTACTATAATTGTAACTATATATATATGTATATATATAAAATAAATATACTAAATGGAATTATGTGCTGTATAATCAACATCAGATTTGTTTAGGAAAACAGAGTACATTTTTATTCTCTATAAATGACTCCAGTAAATGTGAAACACAAAAGCACAATTGAATTTTTTCTGTTACGTCTGCTTAGTTCCTAGCTGGGCATGGTGGCTCATGCTTGTAGTCCCAGCACTTGGGAGGCTGATGCGGGAGGATCACTGTGAGTTCAAGACCAGCCTGGGTTACAATGTGAGCTCAAGGTCAACCTGAACTGCATAGTGAGACCCTGTCTCAAAAAAGAAAAGCGAATAAAATTTGCTCATTTCCATATACTTTTGACTTGAAATGTAAATGTTGAGGAAACTCAAAACAAATGTAAAATATGACAATGGAAAATACTCAACCATTTCGTATTTTCTACCAAATCATTTTTTTTTTTTGTCTTTTTGAGACAGTCTCACTATGCAGTTCAGGCTGGCCTTGAGCTTACTTTATACCCCAGGCTGGTCACAAACTCACAATGATCCTCTTGCCTCAGCCTTCCAAGTGTGCCACGACACCCGGCAATTTTTTTTGTTGAAAAATCTCAAAGATTTTTTTCAGACAGATATATACTAAGGAGAGTTATATATATAATGAATGACTCATAAAGGTATCTTCTTAAGAATAAAATATGAATTTATATATTTTGATATATAGTCATATATAATGAAAATTAACTTTTTTCAACTAACATTGCCACTATAATGGGGGCTTGTAAATCATTAATAAAATGATACTAATGAAATGCGAATGTATGATATATATATATTTGAATTTAAAATGAATGTATGACATATATATATTTGTTTGTTTGACTTGCAGTATCAGAGGCTAGAGAGTACACAAAGGGTCATGGGCTTGCTGGAGAGCCAGTAGCTACTCAATTCAAAATGGTGAAAGCCACAAAATGAGAAGAATCAAGAGTGCTGCCCCAGAATGACACTGAAGACCTGAAAACTTCCTGGTGACTCTGGAATGAATCTACGTTGAAAGACTGGAGAAACTGGAGTCTGATATTTGCAGGCAGTGACAGCAGAAAATGATTAACCTGCTCAGCAGAATGGAGCTTTTGAAAAGCATACCAACTTCCTCCTTCCATCTCTTTATTCTATCCAGGTTACAGCCTACTGAATGGTTCATCCACAGTAGAAAGTTTGCGCCCCACCACCAGTTTGCAGGCCCACATGCCAATCATCTTGGGAAACACCTCCCAGAGGCTTTCAGAAGTGTACTTTAGTAACCTGCTGTGTATTTCTTAATCCAGTCAGGTTGACACATCAGAATTAATAGTCATTCTATCATTTTGTAGGTCTTTTTTTTTTTTTTCTGGCATCAAGGATCGAACTCATGACCTTGCACTTGCCAGGGAGGTGCTTATGCCACTGAGCTAAATCCCCAGTCCTTCATTTTGTAGATCCTTACATTCAAAATTTAGGTTGACTATATGAAACATAAGACAAAACAGAAGTAGATAATTTCTCAAAGATGAAAAAGTAAAAAAATTTGAAAAATTGTAGTAATAAATAATTTTAAAGGGAATAGAATTGATTATATATTCTATATAAATTATATAATTCATAAAAATAATGTCAAGATTTTGTAAAACCTCATGGTTCAGTTATTTCCCTGGATCTTCCTAATTTGCTTGGTTTTTATGGTAAATATTGACCTACTTTGGAATTAGAAATTTTTTTCTGAATTGGAATTTGTCATGCATTTTATGTGTGCATTCTCAAATATACAGAATTAGATTTATGATGATGGAAATACAGCTTAATAATACTTTATTGATGTGAAGTATAAATGTAAATACATGTTAAAATACTTAGAATTACAGAAATCACTATTTCTGGAATTAGTTGTTAAGAAAAATTAGGAAATCACAGAATGTGAAAAATACATGTAAAATCTAAAGAAAAAGAAATTTATCTTTTACTACATTTTTCTTGTATTATAATCTGAGAACCACAATAAAAAGATCCTGCTCCATTTTCTTATCGTAGCCTTAGTGAACATCTTTAAAGAGTCTTGTATTCAGAGGTCAATGAAGGATACAGAGTGTATCTATAGCATGATGTTACTGATCTTGTAAAAAAAATTTCAAAATTCAGATATGCAAATGTGTGCAAATGATGTTTCCCTCTAAAAATGTGTGCAAATGATGTTACTATTTGCAGAGACATATATTTTGAATTTCCTTCCAAAATTCTTATTCTTTTGAATTTCCTAGCTTTTGGTCAATAAGTATGCTTCAGGGTAGATTTTAAATTAGATAAATTCCAGATGCTGTTTTGAGCACAGAGAATAATAAGGATCATCAGATTGGATAGTACAATTTGTGGTCAAAAAAATAATATGTGCAAGTATATTTATACAACTCTTTTTCTTCATTTTCATTATACATTGATTCCAAAAGCATATATTTTGAAAAGAAAGCAAAAAAAAAAAGCCCCGAGAATTTTCAAACATGTCAGCAAATCTTTGGTCTCCCAAAACAGTCATTTCAAAGAGCAAAATTCATTTGTTTTGTAAATTTTCCCTTTGATTTTAAAATATTCTCATCATGAACTAGCACAGATATCTTGCACATATTAGAAAGTAATTAATTTCTCTTTAAACAAAGAACAAGCTCATTATATATTTACTCAAGGATTGGTTAGGTTTATAAGACTTAAAAACATAAAAATGAAATATAACTAATTCTTCTTTTAAATTTCATTCTAAAGAGGATAAAACCAAGGAAAATAAAACAGAATAAAACCAATCAAAACAAAGCAGTGTAAGCAATATAGGACTCAAACAATACAAAATCAACAATAGTTGTCATAATGTCTCTTGCTGTCTTCAAAATAGCTGCAGATATCTTCAGCCATAGTAAAAATCAAATAGAACAGAAGAGAACCAATAAAAACAAAACAATGACTGTAATAAAAGTCTTCAAAACAAGCCAATAGTAAATCCAAAATGGCTACCATAATACAGCTTGCTATCTTTGAAATAGCTGCTCATGCCATCAGATATAACAATATCAAACAAAATAAAAGAGAACAAAACACAGCACAGAAAAACAATGACAATGATACAGGACTTCAAAACAAGACAATAGGAAATCAACAATAGCTACCACCCTCAGAAGGAGATCTGCCCTAGATAATCAGAACACTGGCTCTAGGCCTGCAAGGTCAATGAAACACCGAAACATCACAAGCACCAAATTGCATTTCACCTCAATAGCTATCATCACAGCCTCTGTTTCTCCAGATCAGCTGGTCACTTACAGGGTGGTAGGGGATTGGTTTTTCTTGTCTGCCAGCCCATGTGCTGGAAGGAGCTCTGGTCTGTCTGTACCCCACCATCAATGCTGTCAGCAGCCCCTGAATGGCACTGGTTCACAGGGAGGGCTCTCTTCTTGGTGAGTCCTTGTTCTCTCCAAAATATAACTCATTCTTTATTTGAAGCACCTATTAAATGAGTAAACAATTGTTAAGTGATTCATTGGTGACCAATATCTTTTGTCTGGTATATAGTTAAAAGAAAAAGTTGTGACAATGTTTGTGGTCTTAGTTTACAATTTAGTGGAAAAAGCTAAAATAATAAAAAAATTTATAAAATAGGAAAATTACAAACAGATCCATATAAGAAGAATGAACATAAGAAGTTAAAATTTTTAAAACGATTAGAGTAGGCCTCATTGTAAAAGAGACATATGAGCAGAAGTGTGAAAATGAAAGTCCATGAGAGATAGCTCTCAGAAACACAGTCAATAAGGAAAAGCCAGTCTCAAATTCGTGAGGTAGAAGAAAGCCTTTCATCAAGAATATAGAAAAGGAGGCATCTGCAGCTGAAGATGTGTGTGATAGGTAAAGTAATACAATATAAAGATATTTGCTTTTTTAATTTTTTGAAGGATGGTTCAAAATAAACGAGTGTCAGCACCTAACTTCCTATTTCTTTATTGCAGTACTGGAGTGCTGATCTGAACATAGATCATAGGCGAATATGTCTAGAATCAGTGAAAATAATTATTTATATAAGAAATGATGATGGCTTAGATAAAGATATGTAGCAATGAAGTGCTGAAAAGTATTCACTAAAAATATTACTTTGAGAATCACTGGAACATAGTCAACAATGAAACCCAAGATACTTGATAAACTCAAGAAAGTTTGGAATGCAGGTAGGAAAGTGGGCCCTTGGACTTAGCCTAGAGGCACTGAAAAGCCTAACCCAAAGTAGGAACAAAGTGATTTCAGAAATAAGGGGTGAGAAATAGTTGTGAAACGTGAGAGCTTCAGGTCAACAGTGTTGTCCTGGAAGCTAAATAGAGGGGATCAAGCAGAAGACAGTAAAGGCGTTGATAATTCATTCAGTTTTTCCAAGTCATTCTGAAAGTTATACTGATACTCCCACTCTCAGAACGATTTATTTTTTGGAAATCAAATTATATAATCCCCTTTTCAGAAATCAATAGAACAACAGTAGACCACTAGATTAAGTAATTTGAGAATGTTTGTGATATTTATTGCAACAATTTATAGACTGCCAGGGTAAATACCTGATTCAAAAGATTTTAAGAGAAATTGTGGTTTGAGAAATTGGATGTGACAGGATTAGATTCTTTTTAAATAATAGAAACAATAGCATGCCTAATACTACCTAAAGAATGAGTAATTGATACTATAAGGGAGAACAGAAAAAAATTGGTGCAACATATCAGGAAGACTGAGGGAAAGAATAGATTATTTAATGAATAAAAGGATTGACTTATACAGGAGTACAAATAGTTCACCTGTTGGAAGATAGAAAAAGACAGAGTATGAAGAAGGAGATCTTGACACAAAGGTAAGTATGGTGGGTGGTGTTCTATGAGTATTTGTTCTGATTGCCCCCATTTTCTTAGTGAAATTAGAAATTAACTCTGCCGTTGAGTGAGAGGGGAGAGAATGAGTTGTGGGTTTGGGGACAGAGTATGAAATGTCTTGTAGAGCTGAGGTTGGCAAGATATGCTCCGTAAGCCAACTATCAATTTCAAGATTTATTAAAATTTGTCTATAGGTTTACATACTATATATGGCTTTTTAAGTTAAAATGGCAGAGTTGAGCTATTTCAACAGGGACTATATGCCCTGCAGGATAAAAATCTTTATATCTGACCTTTTAAGAAAAAAAACTTGGTCAGTTTCTGTTCTAGAATATTGAGGGAGTAAAAGAAGAGGACACATAGTATAATTGGTCATCAGAATTGTAACACATTTAGGAGATATATATATATATATATATATATATATATATATATATAATAAAATCACTGGTATAATTTTTGCCAACCATATGCACTTTCAAAACAAATGTGGAGTAAGTCACAAGTGAGACTCAACATAAATGTGATTTTGTCGAGTTAAAACAGACACCTGATAGAGGCATATGAGTGTAAACTATATGTAAGGGGATTATTATAATCACTTACTATAACATTCTTGCTGGTTAAGGTGAAAAGAAAGGAACCAATGAGAAGAGGCCAATCACAAAATAAACTAGAGATCTCAGTGGAATATAAAAATTGTTACAACCCAAGACAATAGAGTTGGCTTGAGAAATGGAAGCTAGTGGGATGCATGGAACTATAACATTAAAACAGTTGTAGATAATGATAATAATAGGTTCTATGTCATGAACACAGGGACGAACAGGTGAAAAAAAGTGAAGGTTAAAATAATTGGAGGATTCAGAGATTAATGTAGAGAATGTGCCTTTCATAAAATTCTTCAAGAGAGTCTTAGGAGATCAGGTATTATGGCTCATACTGAGATGTTCCTTCAAAGACTCAGGTACTCACAAGGTTCCTAGATAGGGATTTTGGGAGGGGGCTGAATGATGGGTGTGAAATACTGGGATTAAAGATGTGTGTGTGTGTGTCATACTAAATTAATCCACTAATTTGTTATCAGAGTTCTGGGTATGGACAACAGAAAGGTCCAACATGAATGTTGGTGGCACCACCAAAAAGTTTTGTAGTCTGGATGAGATAAAAAGGGAAATCTGGATGGCATAAAACGGAAAGGTAGGTTTGCTGTTGCTGCTCTCTTGCTTTCTGCCTGCCCTGTCGTGGGCGCTCTCTCCTCACCCATGCCCCTCTGCCATGCTGCCTTGTCATGGAGCCAGCTGACTGTGAACTGAAACATGTACAAACTGTGAGCTAAAATAAACTTTTCCTCCCTTTACTTTGGGTGTTAGGAATTTTGACTCAGTAATGAGAAACTAAGGCATTAGGTAACTGGGAAATGTTAGTAGCTTCACAGTTGTTAACAACAATATGGGAAATTTGATAAGATTTGGAACTGGGAAGATTTGGGGAGAATTAGTAGAAATTATCTGAATATAGGGTATGTAATACATACATATACAGCATGTGGGAACAAAATTGCCTAGACTCAATAGGAAAGCAGACAAAGCAGGGTCATGAGAAAAACATTTTTGTTAAAGCAGGAATGTAAAGAGTAGTAATGAGGTAGTACATTTTCACTGCCTCCAAATAAATATCCAAAAGAAAACATTTTTTAAAAAGTAGATACTCATGAATTTCTTCCCTATGCCCTGTAAGAAAAAATTTAAAATAAGTGTAAATGTCTTTCACTAGTTTATAACATGATTTTAAGTCAATTTTGCAGTAGTACTTTTTGCAAATTTGTAATCTTACTTGATGACTCAATTGCCTATGTCCTTCCATGAGTATTTAATCATGTGACTTATAGAATATTAGTTTTATTTTTTAGAATAAATCTTGAGATTAAATTTGACAAAGCATTTGAGAACCAGAGAGATTGATATTAGTTAGAGCCCATACTGAAAATATAAATGGTCGATGAAATATAACCTATTTACAGAGATCAAAAAATTAAGATATCATAGTTGCCTTAAAATATTTAAAGAATAATTATATAGAAATGGATCTAATTTACTTTATTCCTTTCAAACAGGCAAGAGCTATTATCTATAATTAGAAATTACAAGGATAGTATAATTATATTATAAAAGATTACAGTCATTGAACAAAAGTGAGAGCTACTTTAGGAGAGAAGTGAAATCTTAATCACTTGAGAAATTACTCAGAGTTTTCTGTAAAGAATTTTAAAGAAAAGAACAAACTTGTACATTTTAGATATGCTTGAATAAATTATTCCTATGATAGGTTTAAAGTATTAAGATGGCTGGGTCATAACTAAGGATAGTCAGTCTTAGCATGCATGATGCTCTAGATTAGTTCTCTAGAACACACACACACACACACAAACAAATGCACACACACAAACACACACACTCAGTTAATATGATTAGTGTCATTCATTAAATATACCCATATGTTTAAATATCTCTTGTAGTTTCTTCTGGATGCTTATTATTCATAAGTATAATTTATAGATTACTTTTGAAATAGTGAAACACTTTAATATTTTTGTCATCATTCAAAGGCATTGATTATGGTAAATATATTTAAATCCAGCATTTTTTCCTGGAGATATTTAACTCTACAGATCTCTAGATAACTCTTATTTTATTCTGCTACATCAATTTTCTATAACAAAAAAATCAAAATTTAAAGATATTATCCAATTTTTATCTACATGTTATGGTTTGTGTTTAAATGTTCCCTCAAAGCCTCATTAGGTCATGGGGGGGTGGGTCTTCTCAAGGCAACTGGTCTAGCATTTGTGATTGGTTCATTGTCTAGTGCTGGGATTGGCAGTGTGAGTGTTGCACCCACCATCAGCATACAGTATAAGGGAGGGAAGGAAGTATGCTCTTCCCTTTTGCCACTTTCGGACCTATCATTTGCAGTCAACATGAACAGTTGCCCCTTAGCCAAGCCACCCTGCCTTGGAAACAGCTGAGTATGGACTGAAAACTTCCAAAATCTTTAAGCTAAATAAAACTTTCCTTCTTTCATTTTGGGTGTCAAGCATTTTGTCTCAGCAATGAGAGAAAAGTAACCAAGACCCTAAGGATACAGATTGACGATTTGCTTTCATTAGTTGAACCTACCACATATTTTAACTCTTGCATTGGTAGTGGTTGAGTTAGGAACTTTATTCTCTTTTAAATGAGAAAATCAGATTTAATATCAGCCAGAGTAAAATAAAGGCCAAAAATTTGGATATGCATAAATAAAGGAAAAAGCTTGGAGGAGGAAATGAACTGGTGAATTCAATATTTTTATATATTTTTGTACCTTGAAAAAATACCAATATTTGGTTAAATGTCTTTACAATGTGTGATAAAAATTTTGGTGAATGTTGCTGCCAATTGCCATCCAACAGACAGGCAGGCTTGTTAAAACTATTATCTCATACACTCATACATCTTATTCAATGCATCTGGCACTGTGACTTCCACCTCTTTCTAGAAGTAAAAGTTATCATGAAAGGCAAACATTTTGAATCTATTCACAGCAGCAAAAGAGTCATGACAGCTTTAAGTACTCATAAAAGAAGATTTCTAGAACTGCTTCAGAAAGAGGAGAGATAAATGAGATAATCAAGGGGTATTAATGGCAATGTGTCTTTTACTGTGATAATATTTTAAAAATTTACAGTACTTCCATCACATTGTTTGTATGCATGTGCATGTGTTTGTGTGTCTACGTGTTTGTTTGTGTAAATGATATGAATGGATGTAATAATACAAGAATGAGAGAATGGAATTAGGGCATTTTTTTCTTTATAAGGTAATTGGGCTACTTATCAAGTGAATTAATGTTACTTGAAAGTGTTCTTGATTATTTGCAAATATACATTGCAAATTCTAGAAAATAATTTTAAAGATATATGACTTTAAAGATATCCTAAAAAGATAAGATATAGGACCATACAAAATACTCAATTAGAACCACAAATGGCAAAAAAAAAAAAAAAAGGGTAGAAGACAAAAACAGGAATAAAGAGCAAGGTGTAGAAATAGCAGTAAGAAACATGCTTGCTATTAATCCAACTATACCAACAATCACACTGCATATCAGTAATCCAAGTGGAACAACTAAAATAATATCAGTGAATTAAAAAAAAAAACCCAGTTCAACTTATCTGTAAGAAGTCTACTTTTTAAATATAGTGCCATGTTTGATTCGTATTTCAGTACAATCAGAAAGAAAAAGGAAAAAGAAAGAAAGAAAAACAGAAAGAGTAAATTGATAAAAAAAAATACCATGCTAACAGTAATCAAAATAAAGAAAGAGGAGCTATATTAATTTTAGATTGAGTATACATCAAAGTAAGGAAAGTTATTAGGACAAATAAAAATATCACACAATAATAATAAGACATACTCATCATCAATGTGTATACACCTAACAAAAATTCATCACATTGTATGAGATAGAAATTGACAGAAATGCAAGGAGAAATTAATCAATCAAGACTCATACCTGGATACTTCAATAGCCCTCAATGGGAGGTGGATGTATTCATTTCAGCAGGCAGAAAAATCAGTAAGAAAATGGCATACACGATTACCATAATTCATCAGATGCATATAGTTGCCGTAAATTGATTACATCACCAAATAACATTAGAATACACATTCGTCTCAGGCTTACATGGAACACTGATCATGACAGGCTATATTCTGGGCTATAAAATACAGTTTAATGAATCGAAAATAGAAATCATGCCATATCTACTTTTGGATACCAGTAACAGAAAGATACTAGAAATCTTGAGATGCATGAAGATTGAAGAACATCTCCCTAAATAACACGTTCATTTGCGAGGAAGTGTCAAGAGAAATTTTAAAAAGTCAACTAGCTGAAAGGAAAAGAGAACATATTAAATTTGTGAAATGCAGCAAAAACAGTATTTAGAAAGATGTTTATAGCTTCGAATGTATACATTAGAAATAAAGAAAAAAACCTAAATCAATAATGTTAGATAACACTTTAAGAAAGTAGCACAAGAAAGTAATTTAAAACTGAAACAGTACCTGCCTGGAAAGCACAATGTCCTGAGTTCAGTGTCGGGTACAAAAAAAAAAAAAAAAAGAGGTTTATTTTGGGCTGGAGATATAGCTCAATGGTGCAGTGCCTTCCTGGGGAGCATAAGGTCCTGGGTTAGATTCCCAGTACAAAAAAATAAAAAACCAAAAACAAAACAGAAGAAAATAATATTGCAAAATAGAGCAAAAATCAATAAAATTCAAAACACCTAATTAAGTGAGAAAAATCAGTGAAATCAAATGCCAGTTTTTGCAAAGTTTAATAAAATTGACAAACCTCTAGTCAGAGGTTAAGAAAAACAATAGAAATGGAAGAGGTCACATCATTATTAAAATGATAATGAAACAGTACTATGAATAACTTTATACCCACAATATACAGTAACCTAGATGAAGTATAACAATACCTTCAAAGATTCAACTTACCCTTGAAATTGAGAAACTTGAGACCAAAGTTTTAAGTGTCCTCTCATTTCTCTCAAAATGGCAAACAGTAGGTGGTGATAGATGTCTTCACTAGTTTCAGGATGCATTCATGTGATAATGAACCCACACTTAACCATAACAGCATTAATCCATTCACTATGCCACTACCTTCATGACCTAATCATCTCTTAAATGTTCCATCTCTACATTTCAACACATGAACACATTATAGTCATTGCAATAATCTAACTAATGCTTTATCTACTAAAGAAATTAAATCATAATAATATTCCAAAACAGAAAGTAGCAGGTTCAATTGTGTCCACTATCAAATTTTACATAAACCTTAAGGGAAATTAGTGCCAGTTTATTGCAATCATTTTTAGAGTATAGAAACAGAGAAAACTTATTAACTCATTCTGAGTCCACAATTATTCTAAAACCAAACTAAAACAAACATAATAAAGAAAACTAAGGAGTAAAATGCCTCATAAACATAGAAGCAAAACTAAAAAACACATTAGAAATCAAATCCAACATATATGTAAAGATTTATGCATTATGTCCAAATGGGAATTAACTCAGGTATAAAAACCTGGTTCAATAGTTATAGGTCATTTAATGTAATCCATCACACCATCAATCTAAAATAGAAAACAAAACATATATTCATATCAACAGATGCCAAAAAGAGCATCTGACAAATTCAATTTTCATTGTCATCCAAATATACAAAAATTAAAACAACAACAGAAAAACAATCTAACTCAAAAATAGGATACTTTTATAGGCATTTCATCAAAGGAAACACAAAGACAAACAGTAAGCATATGAAAAATATTGCACATCATTATCATTAGAACACAAATTAACATAACCAAGGAATGCCTCTACACCCCTAAAATCATGAACACTACAATCACCAAATGCTGGTGAAAATGTGAACAAAGAAACTCCCAGTCTTTGTAAGATGGTGCAGACACTTTGGAAAAGAGCTTGGCAGTTTCTTATGAAAACACACATATTCTTAGCATATTGAAGATAAAATTGAAGATCAAAATTGAAGGCTAAGATCCAGTCATCTCACCCCATATGCAACCCTTCCCATGATGCTTACAGCAGCTGTACTTTTAAGTGTCAAAACTTGTAAGCCACCAACACGCACTTCTTTAGGTTAATGAATAAACAGTGTTACATCCAGAAGAAGGAATATTACATGTCATTAAAAAGAAACGATCTTAAAAGCCACAGAAAGCCAAGGAGGAATAATAAATGCATATTATAAATGACCGAAACTAATGTGAAAAGGTTATATATTGTATGATTCCATCTATATAACATTCTGTAAAAGGCAGATCTATGTTGATGGTAGCAAATCAGTTGGAGTGGGGAGATGAATGACTAAGCAGAGCCCAGAGGATAATTAGGCTAAAGAAAATACTGTTTGATAGAATAAGGGTGAAATCATATTACATGTGTCCAAATCCATAGTGTAAACAGTACCAAGAGTGAACCCTAAGATACGTAAGGAACATTTTACAGTTAGGATGTATCAATGTGGGTTCATCTGTAACATATTGACTCTTCTGTTGGAGGATTTCCATATAAGAAAACTATGTAAACGTGAGGGTATATATCTCCATATGGGAGATAGGAAATCTCTGTACCTTTCTTTCAATTTTGCTATGAATCTGTAACTGCTCTGAAAATGATTTCTTAAAAATAAAAAAAAGCACTTCCATTAGAAGATGCGTGAGCTATGGCTAAAGTAGGCAGTGAAGCCCAATTGCAGTAACCAGCAGGCAACTCCATTTTCAGGGGAATGAGTCAACTGAAGCAGGATTTGAGAACCACGGGAGATTAGAATGCATTGCTACAACTGTGATTAAAAATTTAGTTGGTCTCTCTAGGTCAGAAAAACCACTTTCATTTTTAAATTTACCCTCAGGGTCCCAACAGCTCCAAATAGAGATTATAAATTATATTAAGAACTCTACAGGTATATTTGTACTGCGCAATAATCATCCTACATGTTACTATTATAAAATGCATAGTATTTCATATTTTATCATCTTCAAAATTATACCAAAACATTATCAATAACAGCATCATGTATTTTTCACTGGCTGGGCCCTGTTACCAGTGACTTAGACCTCATTTTCCATATAGCCATCAAATTGATCATAAATGTCTATATTGAAACTGTATTTATTGCAATATATGTGTCTTGGTTACTTTCTCTCCTTGCTGAGACAGACACCTGACACCCAAAATTAGGGAAGAAAAGGTTTATTTAGCTTACAGTTTCAGGAGATTTCAGTCCATAATCAGCTGGCTCCAAGGCAGGGTGGCACGGCACTGGGGCAACACTTCAAGGCAGCAGCCAGAGCAAAAGGGGAAAACAAGCATCTTCTCTACCCTCAAATTGTACACCAGCCACCACTCCCCTTCCCAGGGTGGGTGTAGCACTCACAAAATATCATTGCTTTCCTTTCCACAGGATGAGGATATTTACAAAGTAAGAACCCTGGCTCCTTGCTGAGTCTCTCAGTTAAACTTCTAAACTGCTCAAGTTGACACAATGTACCAACCATAAGATATGCATTATTGGCATTGAACATGCTGAATTTAATTGCCATTTAAAATGTTTGGAAAACTATTGAGAATACACAAAACATAACTATGCATTGACTTGGCTTTTAAAAATTGAGGGTATAGACAGTCACAGAACAGAATAGCAGAATATACATGCTATGAGTAAAAGTAGTCAAAGACAATGTGGTCTTGCACTCTTAAAAGATACAATTAATTGAAGCTTTGTGTATTTTGCTATTAAAATATAATTGAAGGCTAAGAAATTTGAAATATCTTGCAAAGAAGGAATGACATTTCAGAACATGTAGAAGTTAATGAGATTAAGACGCATACCACGTTGGAGTATTTTACAATATTCATGCTATTGTTTTCCCTATCTTAGTATTAAATAATGTCATATTTTATCAAATGGTAACTTAGATACAACGAAGTGCAATGGCTAAAACTTATTGAGCTTCTCCATACTATACCAATTAATGATATAATTTTTTCATAAAGAATTTAAAGTAGTTATAAAAATGATATTTAAGCTTCTTGCCATAGTTCAATGTACATCTCATCCTATCCCCTTTTGCATTTATGTAGAAAAGGATTCCATGAACAAGTTATTTAAAACGTATATATGTGAACCACAGAGTTAATTGAGGAATTTTGGCTCATATGCCTACTTTATTTCTTCCATATTCCTTAAGTCCGTGAGAAAATAATGTGATCTATTTCATTGACTTAATGCAATTATAATAAATCATGTTAATATAGTTGTTAAAATTTTACATGAAATTTAACTGAAGATACATTTTAAGATATAAAAATATAGAAACACAGTCCTATACATAATTCATCCAGTCATACACACAGAATAATTCAATATTTTCCAAAGAAAAATGAAATTTACTATTTGACATATCACTGCTTTGGATTTTCTCTTTTCTTTCCCAATCTGGAACTGCAAGAACCGAATTCCTATGGTTTGAACACCACTCGAGTGCATACCTGCAACATTTATGTGCCAGAACTTTGGTTCTCAGAGGGCAAGGGTTGAGAGGCGGTAGAGATTTTAAGAGGTGAGAGGAGGAAAGTGATCAAATCACTAGGTCTACTACCTTCAGAAAGGTGAGACACTGCTTAGTTCCCTCAAGAATAGACTGTTACAAAAAGAGAGAGGCTGGCTTCTCTCCTGTATTTTGCTTCCTGTTTTCTTGTGTGATTTCTTTCTCCTTCTTGCACGTACACTTGCTATGACATTATCTGCCACATGGGATGTAGCCAAAATGCTCTTACCGAATGCCAAATCAATGGTGCTAGCAGATCTTGGAAATTTGAGACAGTGAGCTAAGTAAACCTATTTTCTTTATAAAGTGTACAGACTTGGAAATTTTGTTACAGCAACACAAAATGATGACAGGAAATCTATATGAAGAAGTGGAGCAGTTATAATGACAATACCTGAAAATGTGAAAACAGATACGGAACAGGATAGAAGGCAGGGATTAGAAGGGTTTGAAAACATGCTACCATAGGCCTGTGTTTCTATATAGGAATCATTGTGGGTGTGAAATTTTGAAAGACTGGTTACATGGTCATGACCAGAAACCTAATAGAAATGTGGATAGTGAAACCCATGTTGATGAGATCTCAGAAGAAACCCAAGAATGTCTCATTAGAAACGGGAGTACAGACCATGGTTGTCACAAAATAATAAAGAACTTAGCTGAATAGCACCTCTGACATAGAACTTCAAAGATGGTCAAATATAATAAAGATAAAATATGCTAGTGGAAGCAATTTCTGAAAAAAAGTATTCAGGTGACTGCTGGATTACTTTTAACCACTTACGTTCAGATTTGATAGCAAATGAAAGCGACCTGGGAATGATCCGGAAAATTCTTTGTCTCACTAGACAAAAACAAAAGAAAAAAGTGCCTAAGGGTGTCACTCAGCAACTGCTCACTAAAGAGATTAGCTGTGAAAAAGGGAACCAGGTATTCATCAACAGGACTATGGGCAAGAGGCCCAGAGGGAAGCTCAGAAGTCCTCCAGGTTTAGGAGTGCAGCCGAGGCTCAGGAGCCAGTCCAAGTGTTTTAGAGGAGTAGCATTGGGTTGCTCTCCACAGAGGCTGCCCAAGGCCCTCTCGGAATTCTGCTCCCTGTTTTCTAGATAAAGGCACTGTGGCAATTCCCCAAGACAGTTTTAGCTGGTTTCAAGACACATCTACTGCCTATTTCATTAATCAAATTATTAATTTATAGTATATAATACAAATTTTCAAGAAGTACAGGTCCTTGACTGTGTTGTTTTTGAAAATCTCCTAAACATTTTTCTTTAACTATGTCACTGGATTGTGAAAAAGTCAGGCAATTTTTTAAGGACAAACTAAAGTGGATCTGATTTGGGCTTGGAAATAGAGTATTCATGTTTGATTAAAGAACAGTGCCACTCAAATAACTAGGAGCTTTTGCAGATTCAGCCTTCCTGTGAAAGAAAACTGATTTTCATAAATTTTCACTTCCGATTAGAGCCCACTAGAAATCCTTGAGAGCTTCCATTTGAAGTGTGCACACAAATTCCATGAAAGCTCTATGCTTACAATGCTCTCAGTGCAATTATGTTTCTTGTATGTGACCCACTTCTCCTTCACCAAGAGCGATGACATCATCTTGTCTGTGTGGTGGAAAAGCTCATTTAAGATCAAGCAGTCTTCACTTGTTTATAGCTAGCAGAAGAGTTTACTACTGGACTTTTCATAGGGATATTTGGGTATAAAATTAAATCATTCTTACTCCTAATAAATGCCATTGAGTATGCTTCACTGCATTCTAATTTTATGAATCTACATTTCCCAGATATACGTTTTATTTTCTACTGTAGCTCAGGATTCCAGATTAATTTAACTGTGTGGAAAAAAGAACTGATGTCTTACATCACAGGTACGGAAGAACTGATTAAGTATGTGCAGAATGGAATTCGTTCTAATCGTTTATCTTTGTTTCTAACAATTTTTGGTTGTGTTTATTTCCACCTGTTAAATTACTCTGTAATTTACCGTTTTCTGCTACTTGACAAGAAAACATTACAATCACAATAAAAAGTAATTTAAGGCTATTACCAATCAATGAAATATGTCTGAGTCTAAAATGAGATTGAAATAATTTATGGGGATTTTACAGTCAAATTAGAATGGAGATTATTCCACAGGGGGGAATCGACTTTTGCAAAACTGCAAGCGTCATATATTTTCTAATAAGTTCTCACAGCTGAAACAATGTCATTATTGGAAGGCAGCACAGGAAATTCAATGCAAGCTGAAGATTCTTACAAATAAATGTGGGCGAAAGAAGGATATTTGCAGACCCACAAGTCAGTAATGGAACTAAAGTTAATGTAAAATGAAGTTAATGCAACATTAAACCTAGCTGGAACATCAGGTTTAATATTGCTGAATGACTCACCACATGTGTTGTTTGTTGACTGACGTTTTATTCCCTTTACCCTAGGAAAACTTTCCTGATAGTAGCTAGCAATTTAGCAATGGCTTAATATCCCACCACACTGCCTACCAATATACAAAACTGAAATGTCCTAGAATGGGAGAATTTTATGACATTATTAAAAGGCAACAACAGTCGATCTTCTTATCATGGCAAATGAAACTTAGGAGTATGAAGGCTTTTGGAGCAATGAGAAAATTTGAACATATTTGCTCATTAAAATATACTTAGAGTTCACACAATACATTTTGTTTATAAGTCAATTGAGTTTAACCAAAAAGCAACATGCTTAAAAATTTCATAGTGTTTCTTACATGAAAAACCCAAAATATAAATTAAGAGGAAAAATAAAAGATAGAAATACCAGAATAAGGTGTAGCACAGAACACAGTGACAAAGGGAATCATAAGACTTCTTATAAGAATAGAAGCTATATCAAGTACGAAATTATTTTTTAACATAATGTTAATTAACTTGAGGACCTATTGTGATTTGATAATTTTTATTTAAGTTTCAAAGAAATACAAATGTTTCTGTCAAAAATTAGAATCATTAGATTTTAATTATAATGTGTATAAGGGTTCTTGCTTCATATTTCAGCAATTCAGGTTTCTCATCTTATGGAAAATTTTAAGAATATCCAATAGACCCCTTGGACAAGTAAACATTAATTTATTTGTTCCTTAATCAGCAGATATTTCTTATGCAGCAGAAGCGTTAGAAGTGTAGCAGACAAAGAAAAACAAACTATGGTATCTGACTAAAAAAGAAATAAATGATAAGAATACAAAAATGCAACAAATGTAAGTAGGAAATGTGATTTCATACATTTTGTGATCTGAATTCCCTTTTTCTGAACTTCTGAAGAAACCCAAGTATCGCGGAATATATCATTATTTCTCCTAATGTGCACATTAGCAGCTAAATTGTTGAGTGATACCTTCAAATTATCACATGGACACAGACTATTAGAAAAGATTAGATTTGCCATTAGTTATTCTGCAGCTCTGCAGAGGTATTTGTGAAATTAGAAGATGAGGTTTGCCTGAATGAATGTAGATGGAAGCCCTTTTCAATTTGCCACACGGGAGCAGCTAATATAGCTTCACAGGAATGATCCCCAAGTCTTCTCTAAGACATTGGTTGTGAAGAAAATTAATGAAGCTCACAAATCCAGAAATGTTGAGGGACATCAAATTTATTACCGACTCTGTGATGATAAATGAAAGCGTCTGTCTTCCTGTTATGGTTTAGATCTTAAATGTCACCCAAAGTTTTATGTGCTATAGGTTTGGTTGCCAGCTATTGGGAGGCAGTGAAATTTAGGTGAGGCCCAGGAGGAAGAAGTTTGGTCATTGTGAGTGAAACCTTGAAGTGGATGTTAGGACCCAGCTACTTCCTGTCTCTTTTTTTGCTTCCTGACCCAAGGAGGTGAACAGTCTCCTACTGCCAGAAAGCTTTGCCTCTCCTCTAGCCCAAAGCAATGTGGCTAAGTGACCATGTATTAAAACCACTGTTACTGTGAGTCAAAATAAATCTTTCTTCCTTATAAGTTTATTATCTGAGGTACATGGTCACAGTGATAGAAAGCTACCACACTATCTGATGACATAAGTGTCAAGTTGATTCCGCTAAAGTAAAAATTTGTCTCTCTTGCAACAATTGTTGTTGTTTATTAAAACTATTTTAACTTTTGCATTTGATATTTATGCCTCTAATATTTATTTACAAATACCACATATAGTGATAACAGATACTGTTTGCTTACTCTGTATGTGCCAAAAATAAATGTTTTTTAATGCTAAAAAAAGACCATCAGCTACATGTGTCACATAAAATTTTTACATGAAGAAATGAGATAAAGAATCAAAAACATTTTAAGATCATATATTCAATAAGTGGATAAACTAAGGTTTAGCATTAGATCTGAATTCAAAAATCAATATTGTTTGCTGCCTCATATTTAGTTTTATTATCTCATGTGCAGATGACACATGAATTTTTGTTAATATTTTTCAGCTCTATACAAGTTTACTTCTACATTATAGTTTTAGTTATTTCACTATTGTGTATTATCTGTAGAAGAATCCAGGAATGATTCTCTGAAGAGCCTATAGTTGTGAACAAAATTTATTCTAGTAGATATTTCTGATTATGTTTTGTCTCCTTACTGAAAAATAAAGTAGATTTAGAACACAAGATCAGTCAAAGTGATCAATCAAAAAACATTTCCTTGGAGAAGACATTCAATTCATTTCTCTAGGATGAACTTTATGTTTTGTAGTTATTCATTGAATATAAATATTAAGGAAATATAGAATAGAATATAATTCACATCTTTGTTTTAAGTAGGGTAAAGGTATATATATATATATATATATATATATATATATATATATATATATCATACTTACATAATCAAATTGTTAGTGCTCAAAGGAGAATTCAAATCCTTTCTTCCCAGTAGACTGTATTGATTTTGTTTCAGTACACGCAACCAACTTTTCACTTACAATTAACTAGTACATTTTCCTAACTTTTCTTTGCTTAAATTTGCTGATCTGTAAAATGACGAGCATGTTGCTACATATTGCCTAGTGGTATACTAATAATTAAATGAGTTAACATATTTAAATTATATTAGAAAGATGCTACATAATAAATTCTCAATAAATATTCATTTTTAAATGTCTAATTTTCCCTACTGTGTACACATCAAATATCTTTTGATTAATTTTATTTTCTCTTTTGCATAATATTCACATATATTTGAATCTGATTGTTTTGAATATTTAGAATTATATAAAAGCAACATGTGTATTTTTTATTGAATGTATAATTACACATTTTAACAGCTTGATATCTTTAATTCTTCTTTATATATAAGGAGAGATAGGTACTTTTTTTTTCAGAGGATAATTTTAAGAGGAAATTTGATCAAGGAAAGGAATCAGTACATAATGGTATATCTTCTTTTGGATTCATATGACTTAAATCATATGTCTTCATTAATTTTTCATTCCTTGAAGACGTGTTATATACCATTTTTTGTGATACTGGGTATATGTATGGTACTGGGGATCCTTTATCAAATCATTATTTTTCTATTCTTTTCATATTTCATTTCTTCTCTACAATGAAACTATGCAATCAGGGGTCTCACCTTTACTGAAAATGAATGTGGATATTATTCCCAATGATGCAGATTGTTTTTCTAATTCATATGAAATATTGAGTGAAATGCCAGTATGTTTTAAACCTTAACATGAAAGTATCTAAATCTCTAAATCATATCAAATTATTCTTTGACTAAAACTGAACTGAATTAGAAACCAACCTAAGAAAATAAAAATGTACCGAGTATCCCAAATATGTAAGAATAAATAGAAATAACTCAAAATAATGAAAGAATTAATGAGAAATAATCAGATACATTAGAAAATAGTTATAATCAAATGATAATGAAAGCACAATATTGCAAAGTTCTGAGATGGATACACACACAAACATACACGAACACACACAAACACTCACTACCTGAAAAAAGGATATTTTAATTCTGAGTGTTTATGAAAAAAAAAAAAAACAAGATTCACTTTAACATGCTACTAAAAGAAGAAAATGTTAAACTAATGGAGGAAATAATACAATATGAGAGGAAATCAGTACAATATGATACTGTCAGACTCATAAAGGTAAATTAAGTTTTTTAAATGGCTTATGAAATGCATAAATCTCTGCAAAGTTTTGTTAGTGAAAAAGAGAGACTAGAACTCACTAGGATTGGAAATAGTCCCCCACACTTCATTTTCTAGGGCTGGTTGCCTAGTTATTTTAAGACTTCAGATCAATGAGAGTAGAATTTATTTCACATTATGATTTAATTGATTATTTGGATTAGTGATTTAATTGCTAAAGCTATGTTCATGACTTAAACTGACATTAGAATGAGTTTCCCAAAAAATTACTCAAGAACTTACTGAATTTTCCCAATTTCTCATATATAGTAAAGAGTAAGTACTGTATAGCAAGTGCAATGGGTCACTAAGAAAAAGAAAATTTAAGGTATTTATCTTTGGTGCATTCAGTGAATCCTGCAAATATGAACTTTATTACATGATTTCAAGTTACAGCATTTTTCTGAATAATTACCATGTACAATAAGAGTATAGACTTTTCTTACAGAAAAATTTTGAGGCAAAGCATACATCTAGTATAATACGGTAGAACACTGAGTTGCCAACAAATGCATTGTGAACAGTTGAGAAATGACATCACTATTTTGTTTGTTAACGAATTGTTTTTAATTAACTGTTAAATTTTAAATAAATTTTGTCTGAATTTTGTTGCAGATTATTTTGTAATTTTCTAGTTTATCTTAGTTAAGGGCTCTAGAACAGTTTTTATAGAATTCTTTAAGCTTCTTTTCTTTCAAAGTTATTAATGTGATATTTCTGTAAATAGCCTTCTTGATTTAATTTTTTTTCCATAAAGAGTTGCAATCACTAAAGCTAACATTTCATACATTCTTAGTAATCCTCAGTAGCACGCTTAAATTTTCTCTTCCTATTGCTGAGATTCTTGCTTGAATCTAAGATTTCTCATATATGCAGACATTTCTAGAGAAAAAAATGTAGAACTTCTGGGAAAAATATTGCTCTGAATAGAAAAAAAATGGTTGCAAAAAAGTTTGGCTCAAAAACCAGCATAAGAGAGGAGGAATGATTTTAAATTGGAATCGAGTTAGTCACCTAGAGCGTCTTTCTCTTAATTCTCCATAGATTTATGCCTGAGTCTCTAAGACCTGTAATTAACAAGTGAGTACAACTTCAAACAGCACCATGGGAAATTGAGAGCACAAAGCAGCCATAATAACAGTGCCAGTGATTTCTGCAGCAATGGAAAGCACTGCCAACTGCTTTGGCAGCAAGTGGAATAATTCCTCAAGGCTGACATCAACACCTTCCACATTAAGCATTGCCAATCTTAGAATTTGGCAGGTACATACTATATGCCCAAGAGAAGGGATTAACTCAATGTGCCAACAAAATATGGGGAAGGGTGGAGGCAGTCAGTGTGCCACCTGGAATAGAGCCGAAGTCCTCCAGTAACACAAATGCAATGAAACCTGAGGAACCATGGAATTCTCTGGGAAGCATTGCAGACCAGGAAAAGTTATAATTAAGCAGAAGAAACTTAGCCAGAACAATATTTCTTATTAGTATCATTGGGATTTTTTTATTTTCTTGATTATTTTTTGTTGCTCCCTTTACATTACGGCCTAAAATCTGTAAAGTATTCCCACCCATTAACTAGGGATTCATCCTGAAATATTTTGTCTTTTCTAGACCTAATGACATGAATGCCTAGTTGACTTCCAAGAAATACCATTTTGGAGCAGGTTTTCCAAGAAATGAGTGTTAAAGCAAAATTGCCTTCTTGTTTATCAGTATTTAATACACATTCACTATAATTTTAGCATTGCTAAATTTTCAGCATTTCTAAGTTACATATTATTTTTAAAGTCTTGTTTTTAAATAAAACTTTTGAAAAACACAGTCCAACATATTTGAGTGGAAACTTTACCTAGCTTGTTTTCAATAATTTCATAGCAGCTAGAATAGTCGTTCATATCAAATCAGAATAAGTACAACACATTGGCATTTGTGACTTGTATTTCTTGCATAAGGAACACCAGGGTGTAGATGCAGAGGAATGGCAATCTAGTACTTGTGTGATGCTATGATAATTATGAACTGTTCTCTATTTCAGCCATCATGTCCATATATGAAGTATTTGCTGAATATTTTGAAGACAATTCACACATATTTTGATGATTTTCTGTGTTAAAATATTCAGAATGTTCCCTTAAGCAAAGAAAGAGTACATGTAAATATTTTCACCACAGGTGAATTATCCAACTATTTTATGACATATGCATGAAAAAACAATTTTAATATTTGCCTCTTCTCCAATTTAAAAGACAGATGATAGAGTCGCTTAGAATTTTTAACTCAATTTCTAATGGCTGTCACCATATACAAGTTACTCAGAAATTATGTGGCATATTTATTTAAACACTAGGCTCTTCTCAATATGAGGGTGGTAGCCAGGCCTGGTGGCTCACGCCTGTAATCCCAGCACTTGGGAGGCTGAGACAGGCGGATCGTTGTGAGTTCGAGACCAGCCTGGGCTACAAAGTGAGCTCAAGGCCAGCCTGAAAGGCAGAGTGAGACCCTGTCTCAAAAACAGGGCTGGGGATCTAGCTCAGTGGCCTAAGCGCCTGCCTGGCAAGCGCAAGGTCGTGAGTTCAATCCTCGGTGCTGCAAAAAAAAAACAAAAAAAAACAATGAGGGCGGCACCAGATTAACTGAAGACAACCTATGTAGAATTTTTCTGCAGATATGGAACAAAAGCTTTGGTTCACCTAAAGTCCATACATTGTTATTTCTGGATTTTGTATTATAATCTCTTGAAAATTTTGAAATAAGTGACTCCTCTCAACTAAAAATAAAAAGAACTAAATGTGTGGACTGCATATGGCTGCCAGAGCATTGTTTCCATATGTGAGTTCTGAGTAGTTTTTGAGGCGGATATTTCTCACTCTCAGGGTCTCTTTGTGTTTTAATCACAATATGTGTTTGGTGTTATTTCTTTAATTTTGTGACTCATTTCTATGGCAGGTCCAAAATCAGTCTCTCTGCTTTTTCTGTTGTCCTCAGTATTATTTCTGTCCTTTCTAAACTGTACTTACTTGACCCCTGAAATTTGTTATCTCCCCTCATGATTACTGGGGTGATCTGTCATAGCCTACTTATTTCCATTTGCCCTCAGGCTAGCTTCACTGCAGTGATCTGGATTCTGTGTATTTCTCTGATCTTAGCACTGATTCCTGAACAAAAGCCTGTATTAATATTTATATATTATCCAGAGAGACACCTTGTTTTAGGGGATAGTGTTGAGTGAATAATCATTATCCACCTGTGCAATAATTCACACCTCTGAAGTTCGAGTAAACTTAAAGATTGCCCAGAAATGCAATATTAGTCCAAAAGAGCATATTGAATTTAGACATGCTGTCAGTTTTCATAAAATACCAAAAGTATCCTTCTGAAGTATAATCTTTAAAATAACTGAGATGTAACTTCATGTGATTTACTAAGTTTGAGATTAGTACTAGGAGGATTGATTTTGTCCGTAGTTCGAGTTTAGAAACGTGCAGTATGAAACATACCTTCCAAATAGTACCTGGTATGTGTGTAGCGTATTAATTATTACCATAAATTTTATACATTTAAAAAAACAAATCATTATTTTGCTAGTTTTGGACATCTTATCAATTAGTAACTATGCTATTACAGATGAAAAATGTTCAATGAAAAGCCAAGGAACTTGAGTTCTAGTCCCTGCCCTCTCAGTAATCAGCCATCTGTTCTTGGGTAGGTCATCTGTCTCTCTGAATCTCATTTTTCTCATCTATAAACTGAATATTAAGTTTGAATGCTATCTATTTCTTTTTTTTTCTCAGTCACCACAGCAAGTGATTCTTTAATCAAAATTAAGATGCTCCTCGATGTTACAAACACTCCTGCACACATTCCTTCTGTGTTTGTGTTAGTGGCTATGCATTAATCAAAGGCATCGCATAAATAACTATGAATACCTATGTAAGCCAATTCAAATTAATAGAGAAAAAGATAGGTAAAGTGACTTCCAAATTCTACTTGGCTATGAGGATGTACAACATATAGAAAACAGAATCAGTTTCCTCTTCTGAGGTTTAACTGCACAACCATTGTGCCAACTAAACATATTGTATTTTGGTGGAAGAAGCATTTATGTGAAACTTCATTACTGTGATGAGTTAAACACTATGAATTCATTATTTTTTAATTTCTCCATCTGCTAAACTATGAAATGATAGAAATTATATAAGTGGCAGCTGCAGAAGAGGCCTGGAATAAAACTCAAGGGAGAGGATGTGATGACTGAAGTCTCTAAAAGATTTTAGAAGCCAGAAATTTGTAACTCTCAGGAGAAGAAACTAGAGTTAGAGTGGAAAAGTCCTCCGTGAACTCCCTGAGGTAAGCAGGAGTTTGTGCCCTAATGTCTCACATTCAGGTAGGTGATTTCACACACCCACTTAAAATACTGAGAGAAAGCAGTGTAGAGGGCTATACATTTTAACATGATAAGGAAAAAAATGTACCGTTGAGATGATAGAAAGCTGATCTTTCTAACAAATTCATTTTTCAGTAAACTTCTGTATAAAAGTTGAAGACAGTGTGTCTGTGTAGAAATGAATCACATCTCAACTGTGGGATCTCACACATCATGATGATATATCAAGTTACAGGTTTTCTGAAAGTGCATTCGTTGAAATAATGACATGAAAAAAATCTATGCCAAAAGACAGTAGGCTTGTCTCTGTGTTTCAAACAATATCCAGTAACGTTTTAACAGGCTCATCTTTTCCCATATTTCCTTGTAAAGTAATATAAAGAGACTGACAATAAAAAGTCAATAAAATACATGGGCATACAAAGACATGAAAAATATATTTTTAATTTCTCTTTAAAACCTTTAACACATTAGCAGAAAATTTGAGACTCTTGATCACATCCTTCCTAATCTTCCTTCTAATTTAGTAAACTTCCTTACAATTTTGTTTGTAAGTGCATATCAATATGTATACAGAGTCTAACCACTTCCCTCACCACCTTTGCCAATTATAACCTAATCTAAGCCATGATTGTCTCTTTCTGAGACTATTACCTTAACTTCCTACATCTGGTAGATGTTGAAGATTCCTTATCTAAAATGCCTGTAAGAAAATGTTTCAGATTTTGGATTTTTTTCATATTCTTGAATATTTGCATATGCATAGTGAGTTATTTTGGGTAAGATACCCATATCTAAATATGGGATTCATTTAGCTTTCTTGTGTACCTTAAACTGAGGATAACTTTATAATATTTGAAAACATGAAGCAGAGTTTTATGGTGTGAAATACTCTCCTTGCAGTGTCATATAGATATTTAAAAAGTCTTGGATTTTAGAAAGGCTCAAATTTTAGATTTTTGTTTAAAATATGCTCAAAATCTATTAATATTATCCCATAGAAGAGATGATCTTTGCAGAAAAACTTTTAAAATTATCACTTAGGCCATGTGATTCCCCTTCTCTAACTCTCAAATGACTTCTACTTTACCTTTAATGATACCCATGAGTTTAGAATTTTATATATGATTTATGGTAATTCCTTCCACTGTGTTTTGGATCACATTTGGTAATATTTATTCTAATATTTTGACCTCATTGGTCTCCAGGCCATTATTTTACCATACTGTATATGGTAAAATATACAGAAACTTTGACCCAGAAACTTTGAACTTGACTTGCCCATTTCTGAAATATTTTCTTTTTTTTCTTTCCTTTTTTTAAATTTTTTTTTATTTTAAAGAGAATAAAAACAAAACAAAGCAAAACAAAACAGAGGACAACAAAGCAGAGCAGAACAGAACAATGCAAGCAATACAGGTCTTCAAAACATAATGACAGGAAATTAACAATGGCTACCCTAGTGTCTCTTGTTTTCTTTGAAATGGTTGTTCATACATTCACACACAATAAACTCAAGCAAAACAAAGTAATATAAAACCAACTAAAGCAAAAGAGTGAAAGCATTACAGGCCTTCAAATTAGACAATAAGAAATCGACAATGGCTACCTTAATGTCCTTTGTTTTCTTCAAAAAAGGTGATCATATCTTCTCACATATTGCAATCAAGTAGTAGAAAACAGACTTAAACCAATCAAATCAAAGAATAAAAGCGTTATTGGGCTTCAGAACCTGAAGATATGAAATCAGCTGTGGCTATCATAATGTCTCATTTTCTTCAATGTAGCTGTTCATATTTTGATATTTAATAAAATCTGCTCTTGTAAACTCTTTAGGAGTAGTTCTAAGGATGTATAAGCATATACTTGTACATCTATCTTTTCTGTGCTAGAGGCAATAGCAGAACAAAGCACAAGAAAAACAAAAAACAATAAAGACAGATAAATAACAGTAATAAAGGGCCCAAAACAATAACAATATAGGTTTTCTAAGCTAGGTGATGAGAGGATGCCAAAAATTGTTATTTCATATAGTTGTCTTCCAGAGTTGCTCAGTTTACCAGGTATAGGCATATAGGATTGGTCTGGTCCTACGAGTCTTAACTGTTTTTTTCTAAGAACTAAT
>RJWT010001419.1:0-48484 GCA_004365215.1 Cuniculus paca
ACTAAACAGTTGGAGAGGGTGTTCAGGAAGGAAATAGATAAAGATACAAAGGAATAGTAATGCTTCCAGTGAGCAATATTACAAAAGAAAATGTCTAGGAGTCCTCACCGTGAGGGTGGGCATGGGGTGACCCCATCTACAGTGCACTAGCAAATGCCCTGCCTTGGGTAGCTATCTAGGGCATCAAACGTCAGATGCAAAGATACTGAATCCAGAATGGAAGCCAAAAAGAGATTTATGTGAGGCCAGGAAGAAATCCCAGGATGGAAATTGACTTTAAATTCTGACATCCACAGTCATGCAACAAGGACTTGGAGTCTCAGTGTGGAGACTGCTGAGGCAGAAATTTCCAACACTGTGATTCCCAAATTCCACAGGGAGGTACCTGCATGTTAAAGCAATGCTGATTTCTTCAGATTATTTTTTATCAGTCCAGGAATTAAGGAAAAGATATCAAGGGCTGCCACCATTATATATCTCATGGACACTAACCTTTTGTGTTAAGCTTAGCCACCTGAAGCACTGTAATGCCCACCCATGGAGGACATACCCCTTCTTAATGAGAGTACACTGGTCCTCCAAAAGAAAAAGAGAGAATGCATGAGTGCTAATACTTTTGGATATAGTCATGTGGGTGAACTGAATCATTGATAATTTGGTCTCCCTTGCTCTGAGCTTCAACACTTCCCAGTAACTGAACCGTCTGCCTCAGTCCCAGAGCTGGGGAGGGTGGGAAATTTATTCGGTGGCTCTGTTTGGTGACCCGAAGGAATCTTCTCTGGTTCCTCAGTTTAAAGAATCTGTGAAACTTACATCCTCCAGATGCTCTGGTTCAGTACAGCTGGTGCTAGGCTCCTTCCCTGTACACAGAACAAGCCTCAAGTGTTCTGAGTCTAGGGGGGAAATTAAAAGTTTGCAAAGCTTTTTAGGCATAAACTCATGAAAATAAAAAAAAGTCAAATCAGAGGGCAAGCAAAATTCCAACCTGTGGTGTTGATTAATTTAGTGAAGGTGTTTTAGTAAATAATTCATTGAATCATTTACTGTTATGAGTTTAAGAACTTTTGTTACAGAAACTGTAGAAAATAAGAGGAAGTGTCCATAAATGTGTGCTAATTATACCTCCTCATATTGCCCGCCTCATGCTTGCCACAAGCCCAGCAGTCAGTGTCTGAGAATCCCTGTGTCCATTATGGCAGTCCCAGGATCTAAGTGGAATTTCTGTGGCTTCAGGTCAATGAAAGAAACCCAGTGATCCTTGGTTCCTGTGATATCTGCTTCACCATGTATCGGCCTGCCAGGTCTTTCTCAAATTGTTATATTCTGAGGCCTCTGAGAATTTTGTCTATCTTAAAATTCATTCTCATTTTGTTCATGGACTCTGACTCTGTTGCACACTTAGAGAAATGGTGGTGGGATAATGACTGTCCTTGGAGAAATTTCCAGGAAGCTAAAGATGGCCCTGTGGCATAGGTATAGTTGTGAACTATCAGTCACCTCTGCATTCAGAACCAGGAGCAAACAACGGAGTTGAACGCATTTGTCAAGAAAGGAGGATTCAATTTTAAAAAAGAGAAGATTCAGTACACTAGGGAAATGCACACTTCAAATAGAGGAAAGCTTGGTTGCCTACAAATAATAAAAAAAAATCAGCCAATAAATTTGCATCAGGGATGAAAAAGGAATATCTGACATATGTTGAGAATCTAGAAGACAATTTTCAAGACACTAGAAAGGTGACCAGATTCAAAGATTTGCTTCTTAATAGAGCCCCAGGACACCATGCTGAAGAATACCTGTCTAGAAAAGTAATTCCTGGGATTCCTGTGGCAGTACTCAAAGAAACACATCCAGAAGTCCCCTCAGTCATGACACAATGATGCTACAGCCTGCAGCAATCCAGGGCATCATACACCTGGTGCTGGTTTTATAGACATTAAGAATGGAAGAGTTATGTGGTCATGGAGCTTTCCTCCCAAATCTCAGAAGAACAGGAAGGTCTGGAAGTGTGCTTTGGAGAGGACAGTGCATGCAGCTTTGAGGGGAAATCCAGTGGATACCAACCAGCTCAGTAGGGACCAGTGAATTTGGAGAATCTCCCGAAGTGAAACATGTGAGTGAAGCTGCGAGGATTGAAAAAGTCATCCCAAGATAAAACTCCTACGTATATCAACTCCCAGCAATGCCCTAAGGATGAGACTATTCAAGGAATTTGGAACTTCTATGTAAACATGTCTTGCCCTGGGTGCTGAATTTACTGTACAGAATTTTTAATCTTTTTTGACTTTTTGAGACAAGGTTTCACTGCAAAGGCTGGACTCAAATTCACTTTGTAGCCCAGGCTGGCCTAGAATCAGAGTGATACTTCTGCCTCAGCCTCCCAAGTTCTGGGCTTACTGACTGAAGTATAGAATTAGTTGCTTGCCCCACTAGATTTGCTGCTGCCTTTAACCAGTCCCTGGCTGCTGGAATGATAGTGTTTGCACTGTACTATATGGGTCAGCAATATTTAACATAATGTTTTAATTCAGAGGTACACAGAACTAAGAGTTTGCATTAAAGCTTTTTTAAATTTAATTTTTATAAATAAACATTTGCATTAGGTGCAATTTACATTCACACAGGGAAGTAAATACAGGTAGATAACATAGCTATTTTTCCTGTTTTAATCACCTTTCCCTTGTCTCATACATCTGTGCTTCCTACTCTAATTCCCCTTCCTCCATTTTTTCATTCTTGTTGATATTCTCAGTCTGAAATCTAAGAGGACAATTTAAGCAATGCTAATATTGCTAGGACTTTGACTACCCTTAGAGTTGAACTAAATGCAATTAGTACAGAGGCATGGCCATAAACCTTTTGGGTGGCAAGAGGCAGAAGGTCAGCATTTATCAAGATTCCCCCTGAACCTCAGGCACTCATAGTTAGATCAACTGGAATGTGGTCAAATGATGATGATATTATTGATGACTCACACTTAGGAGGTGGTGTCTGGTCAAAATGGGTGGCACTGTGGGTGTGACCTGGCGGGTCTGAAGGGTATATCTCCCTTTCAGCTTCTTCCTTCATGCTGTTCCCAGACCACCTTGTTATCCACAGGTTTCCTCAGCATCAGACTCTACTACTAGTCTGACAACCATGCAAGGACTGAAACCTCTGCAAACTGTAAGTCATAAAAGCTTCTCTTCCTTTACAATGTAGGTTTTGGGTATGAGTATTAGCAACAAAGAAAGTCACTAACATTGCAGGGATATGTCTTTCTATTCAATATTGAAGAGTCTCTAACTCTACGTTCTCTTCTGTATGTTTAGCATTTTTATTTGTTTCAACACTTCCATTTCCCTTTCTTATTTCTGTCTTCTCTGCCCTATGTATGCTCTAAAACTGCTTAAAATTTTTCGATCTTCATGTGTTTACTGAACATCCACTTAATGAGAAAGTTCACAGTTGTTCTAACTGGAGAGTAGCTCACCTGCACACGGTGTCCTCTCTATCGTTCATTCAGTGGCAATGTTGGTCAGGTTCTCTTTCTGGTGAGACAGGGGGAAGGATCTTCAACTTTAGAAAAGTACAGGAGATGCTGGCAGGGATCCTTGTGTGAGCAGCAGTTCAGGATGACAATCTGAATCTGCTCACTCTCCATTCTGACTTTCCTTCCGTGCAGAAAGCTCTCCTGGGCAGCCTCCTGGCCCTGGTCACCTTTGCAACAGTATGCAGAGCCCACTGCTTCGCCCTACCTGTGGGCCAAAGTGAAGGAGATTCTCCTACTGGTAAGTTTTCATTTTTAGTGTTGGTTATGTTACTGTTGCCTGGTATTAGGATCAGTTGTCAGTTGGAAGCCTTTGATTCAGTAAAAGAATTGTGTGAGGAAAGATAGAGAAATAGAGACAAATGTGTGTCTCTGATGTGGCCTGAATAAAAAGAAATAATTTTAATTCCTGTCTGCCTGAGAATTGCTGGGAGAACTTTTCAAACTGACCAAAATCAGACTTTGGCTAAGAAAAAGCGAACCAAAATTTCTTTTGTCAAAACTGAGCATAAACCAATATCGTGAATGATTCTCACAAGAATATCAGTTCAAAAGCTATTGCTTAGTCCAAAGACTCATTCAGACCTCAATGCTCCCTCCACACTAGGAGCCTTGTTAAACTTTCTTAGGGTACCTGAAGGCAGGTGATAGATTTTCCTCTGAATGTTGACCCAGTTAAGCACATGTGTTCCCAGGGGTCTCTGCAGTGATTCAACAAGAGCATCTCTTCAGCTGTCTTCAGAAATCAGGGAAATGTGGGACCACCCACAGGGGTCCTGATTGCTCTGCTTTATGATTTGGAATACCATAAATTTTTGTTTGATTGTTTCCTTTACATGATGTTTATAGTTTTGTCTTTTTCCCTGTGCTGCTGGGGAATCAATCCCTGCTTTTTCTATGGAACATCCCAGCTTTTTCTAGGAACGTAAGCTCTTCAAATGACCTGCAGGTTTCAATACACATTTTTTGTGTTCTCAAGATGTTAATATTCTAGTGCATGTAGAATTGAAAACCAAAATCAAAGCAAGGAAACTAAGGAGTACAAAAGCAAAGAATTCATGTAGGCAAACTCTATTGCAAAGAAGTACTTCCAGAAGCAAATTAAAAGAGCAGGGCTTTGGTTATTCTGGAAATTTTTTTGAAGTAAAATGTAGAAGAATGTCAATTTGCTTTAGAAACTTTAGCAGTTTAATAGACTCCAAAGGCCTGCATTTCCCTTGTGGCCACATAGATAAGCACTGTCAGACACAGCTTCTTAGTAGTCTGTCATTTCAGGTCAGGGTCAGGCCTCAATGTTCATAAAGAACTGCTTCAGTTTATGATGTTGGGATTTGAACACTGAGCTATAATAATTTTTTTCCAGAATGCACATTTTTCTATGGAATAAAATACCCAATGAACTCAACATGGAACCTTGGACCCTGTATAAATTGTTCCTGTGATGAAAATGGAATTCAGTGCTGCAATTTGTAAGTACCATTTCAGTAGCAGCCAGGACAAGACTTGACTATTACTAAAGAACTGATGTTTCTCCATTCAAAATCTCATTTTTCATGTTTTTTAATAACCTTTATTTTCAGAGCAGTTTAAATTCACATTAAAATTGAGCAGAGCCTGAAGTTAAACATGTCCCTTTAGCAATATGCATAGAATTCCAGATGGTCAACACCACCGTTTCCCTGTTCCGCCGATACGAATCAGTATTCAGAAACTATGTCATGCAGACTCCACAGTCCACATGAGCACTGTTTTGGTTACTTTTCCTTCCTTGCTGAGACAAACACCTGACACCAAAGTGAAATAAGGAAAGGTTTATTTAGCTCACAGTTTCTGGAGATTTCAGTCCATAATCAGCTGGGTCCAGGGCAAGGTGGCACAGCACAGGGACAGCACTTCAAGGCAGCAGCCAGAGCAAAAGAGCAAACCAGCCTCTTCTCTATCCTTAAATTGTACACAGGCCACCCCCCCTTCCCAGGGTGGGTGTAGCACTCACAAAACATCCCTGCCCTCCTTTGCACAGGATGAGCATATTTACAAAGTAAGAACCCTGGCTCCCTGCTGAGTCTCTCAGTTAAACTTCTAAACTGTGCAAGTTGACACAATGTATTAACCATAACAAGCACTCACTCTGGATGTGGTGCAAGGTTCTGGTGTTCAGTCCTGAATCCAGTACTGATCAAGTACATTTAGTACATTTGTATTGTGGTGCAACATCTCCAGAATCATCTCTATTATATTCTTAACTTGCTTAACCAGAACTTAGCAGCCTTCCTTTTTTTCATTCCCCTTTTTTAGGTCCCCAAGATCTTGGTAACCATTGTCCTTTATGCAGCATGACAGTGCTCTGTGAGACTCATATTCTTGCTCCATGAAGCACCTCAGCTGTTATGACTACTTCAGTATATTTAGCATACTGTCCTCAAGGTTTGTCCATGCTGCAGCGTGTGTTTGAATGTCCTTCTGCTTCAAAGACTTACACTGCACTGTCTGGACAGAATGCATTATGTTTATCCACTCACCAGAGGATGCTCAGTTGGCCTGCATCCACCTCGGTGTTAAGTTTCTTTCTTCTTTTGTTTGGTACTGGGAATCGAACTCAGGATCTCACACTTTCCAGGCAGCTGCTGTGCCACTGAGCTATATTCATGGCCCAGTATTAAATTTCTTAATGTGTTCATTATTCTGAAATACATATTTGCCATAGTGTCAAATATACCTACTCAATCATCAAAGGCTGTTTTAGATTTTGAATTGGTAAACACTGTAGCCTGGAACTTGCAAGTTTAAAATAGCTTTTGAGTGTAGTAAACAAAATCACAGGGATGTTGTGGAAAGTATCAGGAGTGATCTGTGATGTGTTTTGTCCTGCAAACATGATTATTACTTACATATACTGAAGTCAGGAGCGACAAGGGTTTTGCCAGATGTTTCTGATAGGTTTCTTTGGATGCCAAAGATGCAGACCTGTGGGAACAGAGCACAGATACCTGTTGCCCACATTCAAATATACCAACCCACTCTCACTGCCAATCTCTCAGAGTTTTTTTTTTTTCTTAGTAAGTCATGGCTTGTAGTGCTTTGTGAGAATGGGAGTACTTTTTGTCTTCTGTTTTGGTTTTGGTTTTGATGGCTGTGAGGAACACAGGCTTCACACATTGTAGACAGGTGATCCTCCCCCACACTACTGCCCTGCCCAACAGGATCATGTTTACTGACGGAAGCAATGCTGTGAAGAAGTATTTCCCCAAATTGTCTTTGAATCTGAATATAGCCAATTGGCCTACATGATTTCCAGTCAAGCTTGTGAGTAGAGGAGCAAGTGAGCGACTAAATGGAAATGCACATATCTTGCAGTATTTGAAGTGTCTTGAAAATTCTGACCATGTTCATTGAGAGGCCTTGTCGTGCATAGCACAGCAGGGAAAGTATCTGACCTCGACTCTGTGGGAAGGGCCTGTATCAACCACCTCCCATTGCAGTGGGGTGACCATGGCCCTTAATAGCTCCATCTTAATTTTCAGGGTCTTGGAATTTTACCTTGTCTTCATAGAAAGTTGCAGTTGATTGTGCAATGTGGTCATGGTCGGAAAAAGTTTTTCCTTCTTAAGTGAGCATTTCTGCCTTCTTGCTAAATGCTCACAAGTACATCAGTGCTGCATTACACAAGCAGGTCAATAGGACCCTTTATTTTATTCCAGAGAGTTATTTAGAGAACAATGAGAGGTAGTCCTGGCAATGCGCTGCAAGGAGCATGAATGCTCGAGTCTCCTTGAGCTGAATCTAAATCCCCTCGCCCCTGTGTACTAGCTATGTGTTTCTTGCAAGTTTCTCATAGTCACCCAAACTCATATTCCTCAGTGTAACCTGGAAATTATCAGGTGCAAGTGAGAAGAAATGATATTTTACAGTATTCTTCATTCACCCAGGTGGATAAAAGAGTTTCTCTGCACCTGGTCTTTACGCCCAAGCCCAGGACAGGGACAGGCTCAAAGTCAGGTTTCCAGGTCTGTTTTCTTATTCAGTCCCTTTTTCCCATGTCACCCTTCTTTCCAGGCATGCTGTTCTAACTTGGGACATGGGCTAACTTGTCTCACTGTCAGAATCAGCTTCTCCTTCACTTAAACTTTTTTTAGTCTCCTAATTATTGTGTCATCACAGGATCTTTCCTTTTTATTTTGATTTTAGAAAAATGCTAAACCTTTTCAGGTTTTCTGGGGCTATGATTGAACCCATGGTCACTGCTGCAAAACATTTATCAGATATCCAGATGGACATTGTCTGCAGACTGAGGCTGAGGATCCCTGGGCTTGGGGGGGTAGTGTCCTCTCTTCTGCTCTGCATGGGACCAGCCCCACTGAAGGCCAGCTTTCAGACAGCAGTGAGACTGGCATGGAAAACATCACATAGCCTTTAAATGAGGTTTTTCACAAGAGAGCTGTGACATCCCTTCAGTGTCTCTCACATGTTTGCCATCCTGTTTTGGGTCTAACTGGAATTAATACTGTATTAAGTGCTGGGTTACGTGTCTCAGCAAGTTGGTCCTGCACACAGATGGCAGCTATACGCATGTCCATTACCTTCCAAAGACCTTGATCCTTATCAGATATGCTTCAACAATCACTGCTTCATTTCTAATTATCTTTAATTGAAACAATAAGTATTGTATAAAATTTGCTATTTAAACATTTTCAATTTTAGGCATCACTGGCCATACTCTTGTTTTATCATCCCATTTAGCTCCAAATTATCATACAATTTCATTGTTTAATTTTGAAGCACTTCCTTAAGTAAGATCACAGTGTTTCTCTATTCTGTCACATTGCGTCCCTCATCTTCTGCCCAGATTCCCTTTTTGCTGCATGTTAGGGTTTGTTTCCTCAACAGCACAGAAAACCCTTGGGCATTGACAATAGGCACTTGGCTCATTCATTCCTGAGTGGAGCAACTTTGGGATGCCTGAATTTTTTTTCATAGAAAATAATTCATATTGGCCACACAGGCTCATTTGCACTTTTACTTTCCTGCCTCAGTTTCCAAATGTAGTGGAATTGGTGGACCATGTATAACTATGTGTTTAATACTTGGAGAAATGTTAGTGTATTTTCCTCTATGACTGCATCATTTCTCATTCACACATCAACACAGTCTCTTCTAAATTTTAAAATATTTGCAATGACATTTTACATGTATGATACAAATCATTATAAATACTGGCAGATACTAGCAAAATTCCTTTTTACAATCTCTTTTTATAGGTAACTATCGTATATATTTCAATTTTTTCCTTTCAACATTATTTTTTCCTAGATATCAAACTTGATACAATCATTTGCGGAGGTATTTGACTAATAAATATCCCAGCATCATCTCTCATTCAATTAAAAAAAAAACACTCTTGAGAATATTTAGTAGTGTGACAGAACCAGGCCTCATTCTTTATTAAAGGAGGACCTTAGGGTCCAGGCATAACTGTGGAGCTTTCTTTCACTCATTGGGAAAAGTTACCAGAGGACCGTGTGTTGCCTGGTCTCTGGCATCATGGCCCAGTGCCCTGGTCTTCTTGAAAAGAATGCTCTGCTCTGTTTCAGCACACAAACAGTGAAAGAGCAAGTGAGTAGGGGTTACAGAGAGAGCACCGGGGAGCCATAGTGGTATAGAAGACTGAGAAAAGGCTCAGAACCTCCTCTTGTGTTAAAGTAGAAGTTCATCATCACCTGCTGTCAGGAAATAAGTCTATAAGGTAGCCTCGTTCTCACAGCTCCCATCCATTTAGAAAATTTTAATTCCTTATTCACAGGATGTGTTTTAAGGGGTCAATGGCCATTAAGTTGAGTCTTCCTATATATTGCTTCTGTCATTCCCTAAATTTGACCTCATTGCAACATCTTTCCAGCATCTGTGAATCTCAACTGGGGTGACCCTTGATCTTTATGTAGGAGTAATATAAGGTTTTAAGAGCACAGCATGATGGACAACAGAGCACTTTGTAGGTCATTTCAGCTATAGCAATGCTGCCCAATTCCAGAGCAGAGAGAGAGGAAAGAAATGGGGCAGACAGGACTTCATAAATATGGAGTGTGGTCAACCTGCACTGGTCTTTTCACAGTGTCTCTTGGCTTCTTGGCATGCAGAAAGAGAAAGGAGTCTGAGACCTATGTGAGGGCCAATGTGTGTGTCTGTATGGCAGGGACAAATCATGTTGTGTGGGGACCCACCTGAGTCCCCCAGCCAAGGTGTGTCCCAGGTTAGGAAGGGTTACCCAAGCCGGGAGAAGGGTGAGCTGCTTTGCAGGCAGAGTCGTGTGGGTAATATGATGAAATCTTTGTGGTTCCTTCCTTCTAACATGTGTTGGTATTTATCCCTGGCAGAGTTGAAGTGCCTGTGTACTATGACAAATTGAACTGCCGAGTTATGTTCGACGCCACTACCTGCAACTTCGTTATCACCTACCGCAGGGAACCATGGAAGAACTGTCCCGTCTATGACCGGATACTTGATGTCCTGAAGGATCCAAGTTACCAACCTATTGCCTCACCCTCATCTGATGAGGAAAACCTGTGATTGTGCAAACCCTGACAGCCAGTAAAATGCTTCTTGACCAAATGCATGGAAACTCATGTTCTTCATTATTATGAATTGTATATACCGATGTACTGCGCATTGAAATATAGACAGACACAAATGATATAAGTGAAAGTTTCTGTGTGACCCCTAAACTACAATTGGTCATAATGTTCCCACCCCAGGGAGCAAGGTTAACTACCAATTCTCATCTGTCCTCTGGTGCCTCTGTCATGTCACCTTGTACACAATGGAAAAATCAGCATATCTTTGAGACGACATTAGATCATTTTTCAATTTGTGGTTTCACTCTTTAAATACTAGCATTTTATTCAGATAGGACCCTGTTTGCTTTCCCCCATATCTTTCTACATATGTAGGGACATTTTATACTTTTGCTGCACGTACATGAAATATAAATCTAGAAAATGTATGCCTGAGAGTTTACTTGCCCCCAGCAGAGCCTACAATGCTGCCTTACATCATCAGTTTATCCTTTCATGAAAGTCTTTACAGCAGTGAATGGCCCAGGGATTTTAACTACCTGTTCCATGCTTGCAAGAAAATTAAGATGACATAGAAAGATATGGGTATCTTTTTTACCTCCTGACTCAGTTGGTCCAGATAAGGAGTTATAATAGAGAAACTCACCGATTCCCTCTAATGCTTGTGGTGAATTCAATAAGCTCCATGTCCAACTAACTTGGGCCAGAGAGCAGAGCACCAAGGGCAGCAACAAACACCTCATCAGCCAAAAGATAATTCTGAACGGAAGACTGACTTGAGACTGGGCCAACATTCCCTGGAAAAGTGAAAATAGAGAGTTTAGAAAAGCATGAACTACGCACGTGTCTCCTTTATATTCTAAATGAACTCACAATATAGCAGAATGCCAGAGTGGTGTACCACTGTGACAAAAAGTGAAACCATGGATGGAAGAGGTCGGGTGCAAGGGAGTTTATTTAAAATATATAAAGCAAGAAGGTAAAGCATGTAAAGCAAGGATGTAGAGATACTGTCACCTAGGAAGGGGTTCCGAACAGTACACCAAAGGAAACTCTTGGTCTAGAGACTTAAGGGATTTACAAGGGAGCATCAGCTATTATATAAGCAAAATAATCTGTACCCATGGAGCCATGAGATTATGGACTTTTCAGGATAGAATGTATAAGGAGTCCACCCAGTTCCCAAGCAGGGCCCATGCACCATTGAGAAAATGTCCTGCCTGATTATTATGCTCAGGGAGATCACGAACAGGTGTGGGGCACCTGGCTGATGCTTTTGTACAATGCCTGGAAGGTGGAGAACTGGCAGAGTGTGAGCTATTACAATATTATCCACTTTCTCACTAACCCTTGTCTCTGTACATTTTTATTTATGTATTTTTCATTTCATTCTCAAGCCAATTTCAGAAATGCAAATTATAATGCTAAATTTCAATCTTGCTTCATAAAGAATGATAACCATCCAGATGTCAAACAACCAATGATGAAATGGCTGTGGTTTCTAAATACTTTTAACATCCCCTTTCCCACTCCAAGGTAATGTAGAGTTTTGGGGAAACTATACTCAATAGATTTTCAATTGCATACTTTTATACATCCTCTTGGAGACCTCCCAGTTGGCAGAATGAACTCTTCATTGTCTAAACCTGAGGGAGCTAACTCCATTTATCTTTCTGATTTTTCTTTTTCTCTGAGGCAATTTCTCATCCTATTACCCTGGATTTCATTAACAGAAGATTTGATTCACATATATTTAGCTAAAAATTACACATCTACCTGTAGCCAGCATCATCACATTTTTTGGCAGCAAAGATTTTGAATAGGTCATTTATAAGATAATGTTCAACTAGCCAGTTTGACCAAGACTGCCTAATTGTGTGTACCACTTACCAGTTGGCACATTTATACCATATCTTGGAACTCTTGCTAGCAACATGAAGACAGGGATGTGGAAACTTGATTTTCCTATTTGACCCCTGGGGCAAGTGTCTGGACTTCATGTGTTGATTTTCTAGGGTTGGACTTCCCTGAAAAAAGATTATTATATTGGATCTGTACAGACCAAATTTCTATCAGACTTTGTTCTTCTGACCTTCCACCAGAATTGTGCTTTAAGCTCTGCTTGTGGCATAGTATCATTCTTCTAGGCTGCTTCTTCAAACTTGACTAATATCTCCCTGTGAACTCATTCCAAAGACATTCAAATCATGACATTGGGAGGAAACATTTCCATGAACACACTTACTAGAAACTTTTCTGTTGGTTAGATTTGCCACATTGTGATAAAATGCCTGAGACAACCAATTTAAAATTAGGAAAACTGGAATTCACACTTTGAGAGGTTTTATTCCATGGTGTTCTGGTTGCATTGATATTGGAGGAGTGGAAAGCCAGAAAGTCATGGCAGGAGCACATGTTAAGCAGAGCAACTCTATAGCAGATGAGAAGCGGGGAGGGAGAGAGAGAGAGAGGAAAAAAAAAAACATACTCTGCTACTTGAGTAGCCAATATTCTATGAAACCATGAGTGGAGTCACTCAATTTTGGGTTCATAGCCTTCAAGCTTCAATCTCTTCTCAAATCCCAACTCTAAAGTTTTCTACACTGAGGAGCAAGCTTTCAGTATGTCAGTGTTGGGATACATTTCATATCCAAACCACAACACTATATGAAAGCCACTTGGAGGAGATAATTGGAGGTGGTATACTATTCTGTATATCAGTAAACTGCAAATTGATCTGTTTAGCATTTATTTTCTTTAAAAATAGTATGAGATGTATTATTTACATATAAGAAAGTTGACCACTGTATGTTTACACTTGGGTGAATTTTGGCAAACATAAAGAATCGTGTGATCACCTCCATAAGAATATGTAGCACATTTGTATCACCTGAAACTATTGAAAATGATGACATTTAAATGACATCTTTGGCCAATGACTTCACCTGGACATTGATCACCTAATGTTAGGGAGCTTGGAGTACTTTTCTTTTCTGAAATAGATCAGGATTTCAAGAAAACTGATTTAAAGAAAACTGTAGGACCTCAACTGAAGGCAGCATTGAGGTGCACAAGGGAAAATGGCAACACACTTGAGGAGGGAAGGGCCTGCTCTCTGACACACTGGGGGAGAGGTAGAAGGGCTTCAGCCCGGGGGGATTCACACAGAGCCACTTGTTTCAACTATTTATCCTCACTGCAAGGTCCATACTGGCCCACTGGGCTCCACTAATTACAGGAGAACTTTTATAAATGGTTTTCTGTGAGCCCAAAAGACAGAAGTGGTGCTGTATCTAGTGCAGACAGCTGTTGTCAGCATGCACTGAACTGTGAATATGATCAAATACCTCCTTGATTTCCCCAGAACACAGCCTGATATAAAGGAGCATAACTTCCTTTACCCTGCTCACAGATCCTGCCATTTATTTGAGTTTCTTTTCCTTCCAACCTTTCTCCAGTACCCATGTGAGAGGGAGAAAGCCAGGGCAGGCAACTTCCTCTCAGGAGCACACATCATGGATTTACTTTCTTGGTCCCCCTTACGACATTTGCCTCTAACTTGTGATATATGCATCTAGATAAGATTGGCATGAGCTGTTCTTCCATGCCTGCGTCCAGGCTAATAACTAGATTAGCTGCCACCCCAAATGTTTTTTCTCCTAAAGCTGCTGTCTCTCCATAGGTTGTGTTTTTACTGTGTCCAGAGAATTTGACTGAGACTGAAATGAACGGTGATGGATTAATTAAACTGACAGAAGAGACTTCAAGGTAGTTAAATGTTGAGAAAATAGGAAAATAAAATTGATGACCTGAAGGCATCAAAAAAAGAAGCAGGAATCTACAGTTTGCAGTCTCAAAATTTCAAGAGCAAATGGTTTTGTTTTGAGAAGAAAGTCCTAGAACTCCATGCTCAAGAATGGTGGTGGCCACACCAAGTTGCAAAATGGAGGAGCCCACATCTTATTCCAGAATAGCAGCAGCATAGAAAATGTGATCCTCAGAATTTGATACAGAGTTATCAGTGATCCAGGCACCCAATCCCTATGCCCAAGAGCATAAAAGCCCAGTCACTGCACCAGGTGACAGCAGACCTTGACATCATACACATGGTTCTGGATTTAGCTGTTTGCAAAATGGAAGAGTTGTGGGTTAGGAAGATTTCCACCCAGGTTTCTGAAGGCCTGGGAAGCAGACAATGTGCTCCTGGTGGGGCAGTGTGTAAATTTATGAGTGTGAGGCAAAAGGTACAGTGGCGACCCCAGAAGTTCAGTGAGGCCAGGAATGTGGTTCATCTAAGGACAACTTCAAGGAGGGAGCAAAGCCATCCCCAGACAGAAATCATGGAGCTACAGCCACCAGAAGTGCCCTACGGATGGAGGCACCAAAGCCTTTGGAGCTTTTCACAGATTGCCTTGAATGCTGCACATGGAACTATAGGATTTAATATTTTCCCTAATGGAATTTGGACTTGCACTGATACCATTCCTATGTATCCCCCTGTTTGTACATTTTGGAGTAGAAATGTCTCTCTTCTGCCACTGAATTTTGTAAGTGTTTGTCTTTCTTTTCTTTTGTACAGAGGCTCACAGCTAAGATGTTGCCTTAAATCTCAGGAGACTTTATACAATGACTTTTTAGCAATGCTGAAACTATTAGAACTTTGGAAACTTAGAGATGGACTAAATAGTTTTGCATGACAGAGTGTATATGAGTATTTGGGGTGAACTATTATGTTTTGTGTTTAGATGTGCCCCCAAAGCTTCATGTAATTTTGATGGGGTTCTTTTGGAAGCAGCTAAGAGTTTGTGATTGATTCATAGTGAAATGCTGGGATTAAGGGTTAGTGATTGCTGAAGCAGTCTATAAATTGGATTGACACTACCCTAATCACAACAGTCTGGATAAGATAAAAGGGGCAGAAAAGGGCTTGTTTTCTGCTTTTCCTCTTACTGTTTTGCTATTTTCTGCCACCATGCACTGTTGCTCTCTGTAATGTGCCACTCTGTCTTAGAGCCAGCCAGTTATGAACTGAAACCCCTACAAACTGTGAATTAAATAAATCTTTCCTTATTTAACCTTGAGTGTTGGGTACTTTGTCTCAAGAACAAGATAAGGAATGGAAGATACTGGATAAATGTCCATATTTTTAAAAATTTCTTTGACAGTTTTTCAGGTAGCAATGAAGATAGAGATGATATCAAGATGACTGTGAAACTCAATGAGAAGCTAGATGCTGTGATGTAATGTGGTGTGTGTCTCAAAGGCAAGCACCTCAGACATCTAGGAGTAATGAATGACCTTTGCAAGGCATATCACATGGTTCTTGTGATGACCAAATAGTGTAAATTTCATTGAAGACTAAATGGTGAAATGATCACAACCTTCCTCTCAACCTAAGTGTATTGTACTACAGATATGGTGACCAGTATCTTTTTGCTTGTCAGAAAATGCTGTCTCTCTACTATCATGTTCAAAGCACTCAGAAATTATAGATAGTTCCTCAGTGTTCAACCCACACTTCTGGAATACGCACTTAATCTTGTTGATATGATGTTGAGATTACTGTGTGAGATCAAAGATATCACTGTAAAAACTGAGTGTGCATATTAGATAGTAACACTCTAGTAAAATACTTAAGATGATCAACTGAAAGACAGGAGTGGTCTTTGTCCATGGTTGTCAGGCTCTATTAAATTGGGTCTCTGGGAAAGCAAAGCATCATGTCATGAATATGTGGTCCATCAACTGCTCAGTGCTTTGCTGGTTAGAAGCAGAGAGAGTTTACTTTCTGACAAAAATTGTTCCTGGGAGCCCAAGAAGCTGTGAAACCCTAAATGAATTAATCACTTAGTGTAATTGCCAGATTTGTCTCCCCCAGGGTTTTTATTACTTGAAAATCCAAAAGAAAACATCAGAATATAACAAGCAATGGGGAATGGCTGGGTGTATATTGAAAAAAAAAACAAAACAAAGAAAATCCCTCAGTAGATGAGGAAGGCAAGAGGACACTAAGGAAACCTGCACATCTAGAGATTTATAAACAGTCTTTTGGGGACATGGAGAATGGAAAAGTGTGGATTTGTCTCTGTTTCTGGCTGCTTTGCTGTTGCATTGCTAGGCTTCCTATCACCAGCAGATTCCATCAGTTCTTTGTCCTTTTGCTGATGTAGCTTCTTTGAGGTTCATCTCACCTTGTCTTTAGTTTACTTATTTTATTTGACTCACTTAGGCCATTACCTGTTGTCTGCTTATGTTTTGGCCTCACTCATCTCTCTGCCATGAAGGCCACTGACTGCTGATACAGAGGTATCATTCACTTGATATGCTTTTTTGCTGAGAGCAGATGCTGGTAGGGCAGCAGACAGGGCACTGTGGGGTCTATTTAAAGGTTTAGAGTCAAGGACAGGAGGAATGCCCATTGGAGCATCTGCTTATATCTCTGTAGCTTTAAAGCTGCATGTTTACAAGTTCTACATCTCAGATTTGACCAACCATATATTCAAACTTTCTGAAAAAGTGTGTCTTTGATGGATGTATGCATACTTGGTTTTTTATTGTTTTCTAAACAATATAAGTATAACAACATCTTACCAACAAAGAAAATCTCAGATCCTGATAGATTCACAGCTAAATTCTACAAGAAGTTTAGAGAAGATTTAATGCCAATACTCTTCAAACTCTTTAATGAAATTGAAATGGAAGCAATTTTCCATAATTCAATCCTGGAGGCAAGTATTACTCTGATATCAAAACCAGAGAAAGACCCAACCAGGAAAGAGAACTATAGGCCAATCTCCCTAATGAACATAGATGAACAAATTCTCAATAAAATACAAGCAAACAATACAGTAAATCAGCATGATTATACATCATGTCCAAGTTGGATTCATCCCAGGAATAGAGGGATGGCTCAACAAATGCAAATCAATAAAAGTAATACACCACATCAACAGAGTCAAAGACAAAAATCACATGAACATCTCAATAGATTCAGAAAAAGCTTTTGATAAAGGCCAACACTCATTCATGATACAAACCCTACAGAAAATCAGAATAGAGGGTTTCTACATCAATCTAATGAAAGCCGTTTATGACAAACCAGTAGCCAGTATCATACCCAATGGACAAAAACTGAAAACTTTCACTCTAAAATCAGGAGCAAGACAAAGATGTCCACTCTCACTATTTCTATTCAATATAGTTCTGAAAACAGATCTAGAGAACACTTTCCTAAAATTCATTTGGGAGTGAAAAAGACCTAGAATAGCAAAGGCAATTTGGCAAAAAAGGCAAGGCAGGAGGCATTACAATCTCTGACTTGAAATTATACTACAAAACTACTGTGATGAAATCAGCATAGTACTGGCAAAAAACAGACCTGGGAATCAATAGAACAGAATAGAAGATATAAATACAACTACAAACACCCTCACCCACCTTATCTTTGACAAAGGGGCCAGACATATTCACTGGATGAAAGATGACTTCTTTAATAAATAGCGATGGAAAAACTGACTTAGCACATGCCAAAGACTTAAACTAAACCCATACCTACCACTATGCACTAAACAAAAGTCAAAATGGGTCTAAATATTAAAACAGAGACACTAAATCTACTGGAAGACAAAGTAGGTAGAAATCCCAAAGACATGGGCATAGGCAGAAAGTTCATGAACAAAATCCAAACTGCATGGGAAGTACTTCAAAGAATCAGCAACTGGGATCTCATCTTATTAAAAAGCTTCTGCACATCAAAAGAAATCACCAACAGAGTGGGGAAAAAGCCAACAGATTGGGAAAATTTTTGCCAACAGTCCCTCAGACAAAAGACTTCTATCTAGAATGTAGAAAGAATTGAAAAAAATAAGTTTTCCATAAGGAATTAAAAGATTTTTTACCTAAACCTTTATTGCTACAGTTATGACATTTTTGCCTCCTAAAGCCACAATAATGATAAACTACATATAGTTGGGGACTTTCAGCAGAGGCCAGTATATAGGAGTAGGAATCTCTTCATATATTTAGCCTAACTTACTCTAAATTTTATATGTATCTTGTTGGTTATACATTCCTGCTGGATATTTATGACCTAGTTAAAATGAGACCTGCATTAATGAAAATGAACATCTTGTTATATAATAAGATCAGTTAAGGCTGCTCAGGAGTTATTTTCGAGACCATGTACAGAGACTCAGCTCTTTTGCCATGTCGTCTGCCAGGATGCCACAATTGTGCTTGACTATATGGCTTCCCTTGTAAGCACAGCAGGAAGACATTTCTCTCTTTGGTGACTTTCCTGTTACTACAGTGCACATTAGTTGACTCCTCTCCTCTGGGTCTAACAATCTCCCTTCTTAGGAAGTTGATCACTCGCCAGATTTGTAGCACCTTCTAGCAAGATCTACTCATATCCTGAGCCCTATTGACTTTGGAAGGCCAAGGAAAAATATCTGTTCTCAGCCAAGCTAAAATTTTAGCTTTCATCTCAAAGCCTTGGTTTTTGAACATTCAGGAGGTCAGTTGCACCAGTATTGCAGAGGGAGTAGAAAGGTAGTTATTATGTTTTCATCTGGATATCAAGCACATTGAAATATAAAGTGTGACCACAGAATATATACATGATTAATTTAGAAGTCAAAATTTTATAAATTGGTACCAGATAAGAGTTACAAAGCTTTACATGGAAAATTTGAAATTAAGAGCAAACATAACGCTTAAGAATGACAATTTTGTTGACATTATTAGGTTATAACCATTGTTTTGCTAATCTCTAAAGGTATATTTAAAGTGTTAGTTTGGTATAAATGCCATATCAGAGAAAAATACTGTAGATTGTTAGACACGATATTTGCTTCCTAACACTCCGTACTTGAAAGTGAAGTTTGAGACTTTATCTTTTTATTATTTTAACTTATGTTTGGAGAAAAATCAGTCATTTAAAGCATTTAAATTGTCCCCAAGTTCATAAAATAAATCCTAACGGTGATGTCTTGAGAAGTATTGAGCTATTGATAAGCATTTAAGATGCACAGCATGTCTACAGAATTGGTCTTGTGTTGGAGAGATAAAGGGAGAAAGAAGAGAAAGAAAGAGAGAAAAGACAGGATCACATATAGATCTCCTCGGTCAGGTTGTGAAAGCCACCTGCCTTGTCTTGAATAAACACACTGTGTATATAGCCCAAACTAAAATGAGGCTAGGCTGCAGTCTATCTCACTGTTTGTAAGAAATAGCCTAGGCAAGGCTGTGAGTTATACAGACATTTGTCTGTATCCAGAACCAGATCCCTTATTTTTAGTACACAGCTATTTCAATCTTTATTGACAGACTAAAAAGGCAGGAAAAAGGAGTTATGCACAACAGATGGATTTTTTTCCTCGAAAATTTACTCTGAAGATCTTTATACCTGTGAATCTATAGCATAGGTGAGGAACTACAGATTGTTTAAGAGTCTGGAGAGGTCACCTAGCAACTATAAATCCTTGTTATAACACAATCATTTAAGACTTAGAAAAACTTTTATCAGCGCAAACAATTTTTGTTAGAAAGTCATCAGTATAATATAGTATTTTTATTCTTGTATCTTTGAAGGCTTGTAAAGGTGGGAAGCATAAATATATTTAATGCACTGTGAGGTTAACAATACTTATTGTCACAGTTATGTGTACAAGTCTCTGCATAATTTTAGTTAATTCTTATACTTAAGGCAGAATTTAGAATTTTAACAGATATATAGGGCAAAACCACAATGACAAGAATTAAGAAATATCTTTAGAGGTCTTACATGTTTAGGAAACATATAACTGTGCGGCTGACTACAAATAGACCTATCACACAAAATACAAGTGTGTCTTCTTTATACGATAAGAAAATATTTGTTTAATTAAATCCAGTAGATGTAGGTCAAGTTTTAAATGGCACAACTAAACTTAGGTGTCAAATGTGGTTATTTTATATATCTATGGACTAGATGTAAATTTATAAAAGAGAACACATACTAATTACTTTATATATATTAAAATGTAGTCTTAAGTCTACAAGCTTCACTTTAAAGCCTAGATTTATAGGATATAACGTTTTTAGTTATTTAAATAATATAAACTAAGACAATAGCTTATTTAAGCAATTGTAAACTGATTATTGAAAACGTCTTACAAGACAATCTTTCATTCAACTATTAAAATTCATTTTTAGTAACCACAAATTTAATAATGGAAAACAAGAAATCAAGTATAGTCTATAACCCTGGCTTTTAAATTTATTTTTGTAAGTTTGACCAAAAGACTCTTAATGTCTTCAGAAAACCTCATAGTTTTAGACACAAAAAATTTAACATTTTGATTATAATGAATGTAACTTTATTACACTAATATATTTAAGAATGCTTTGCTGTTTTATAAAATATGTACAAATTGAAAGATAGAAATGAGAAACTAGAGAACTTTTAAAACAATCAAACGTACACAAAGACAGAATCCATGCAAGCAAAGTTGGAGGCCAAGTGGTAGTAACACAGTTAGCTGGAGATATTGGGTTGAAGAGAAGACCATGAGGCTTAGGATATCATTTTGCAGACAAAAAAAGGCCTTTTTATTCTTTAAAAGTTTTATTTGGTCTTGCAATTCTGGACATCAAAGCCAGGGCCTCTGGTATGCAGGTTAAGCACTCTACCACTGAGCTACAAACCCAGCACTGATGAAAACAGCTTTGACGACTGTCCAGGCACAACCATTAATCTAGGTCAAGTGTGTAAGGGACAGGGCAGAGACATCTTGCCCATTTTGTTGATGTTAGTGAAAGGCACAAGCAAATCTCAGTGTGGAAATTGGAAATTGTTCAGTAAGAAAGACAGAGTAAGGACAGGTCTTCTGCAGATTTCTGAATTTTTTTCTGCATATTTGTCAATGCATTCTGGGCAGGCTTGAACTCACTTTGTTGCTTCAGTTGGTATCTTACTCATGGTCATACTCCTGCCTCAACCTCCGGAGTTCTGGCATTACAGATAGGTTCCATCATGTTCAGGCACCCTGAAGTTAATTATGAAGTGATGTCACCTGAAATAGGATAAAGCTGATGTAAAAAATTAAAATGATTGTTGAAGGACATGACATAAAAACTCAGAGAATATTAAAAAGCCACATGTATTCCATAGGCTAAACATGGTCTTTGAGGTCATAGAATGTGATCTAAGAAAAGTGATTGTTTATTAAATGTTATTAGAACATATGGCAGGTGAACTGAAGAAGCTGATAAAATTTCATGTTTAGTCTCCATCATGTAACAAATGCTCACAATGTGTAGTGTGATGTCCATGGGCTACAGGTCCAAATATTTTCCCAGAGAAGCTGAACTCAACCAGTATTGTTCTGTGAACAATTAAGACTGAAAGATCATGAGAACATAGATGAGGCAGGAGTTAAATCATTTCCAGGGAAGCAGGAGCTAGTTTTGCCAGTGAGAACAAATGTGCACCTGGACCAGGGTTCAGTAGTGTGTCTCATGGGACAGGAAACATGGCAGGAAGGAAGAAAAGAAAAATCTGGAAGCCTGACCTCCTGCCATTGCCTATCCTAGGCTTGGGGCTGTGATCAGGCCCAGAGAAACTGACACTATCCTTCTAGTTGAATGCATGACTGTTCCAAACAACATTCCTTTCTCACAGTCATCTGATAACTCTAAGAGTATAGTGAAGGAAACAAAGCTGAGACATGGAGAAAATTTCCTGGAGAAGAACAGCAGCTATGCAAGGACAAGGAGATTCAGACTCAGGTCACTGTGACTCCAGTAGTGATCCTCCTGCCATGTCTCTGCCAAGACCAAGTTCCCCCTTCTCTCCCAAATGTTGAGATACCACACAGGAGGCTAAAATACATGCTCCAGGATCACTGAACACTGACACACAGGGGAGAGTTTATTGAGTAGGCAGGAATGTTTCCTTATGAGACAGGAATTTCCAACCAGCTCAGAGCACGGTTGGGACATGACCATACTGCAGAGTCAAGTGTCATTTTAACAACGACACTGTCAATTTGCAAGAACCAAAAAAATCATGATATGGCTGAAGTAGGCAGTGTTTTCAAGCAATGCTTGCAAACAGTCTGGACATTAGAATTTATTTTACTTTCTTGTTCACTAATCACAAATCTTGTCAATCAAAATGCGGATCAAATTTTCTAGAGACTTCAACTTCCATGGAACTCATGTATCCCTCTTAAATTACTATTCCATTCAAGGTGGTTAGCATTTGAATCTCCTAGCCTATTAGTTACACTCAGATACAGAGGGTAGGTTGGGAAATCCTTATTCTTACACATGCATCTGTTAGCAAATTCACTCCTCTAGGGCAAGGAGGGAGCTGAGAGTAGAGTGATAGTTTGGCATGACTGAGTCTTTTCTTCATTCCCAGGACCACAAAAAAGACTTAAAAAGTACTGCTAATATTTTTTGCAAAACTGTCCAAGACATGACTAACAAAATAAGAGGGAGTGAGGTGTGGTCATGTTGGCATTATTTAGACAGAGTGGCAGGTATCTGTGTTCTGTCTCCCAAGACCCATACCATTACCATCCATAGAAACCCAGGAGAAACCTTCTGCAAAATCATTGGTTTTTGTGACATCAGTGCAAGGAGTTTATAAACACAGGGTTTATACAAGAAGGCATAGTACAGATCACGCTTGATCCTTCCCAAGTCTTCCCACTGCCTGTGTTTACAGCGGTTCTTCTTTAATAAATCTCAACTATTGAGGATATGGTGGGCATTAAAACAAATTCAAACATAGCCTCCCGCCATTGGATCAAGCTCCCTGTCTTCAGGAACCAATGTGCATGTGAGTATTTTAGAATAAATATAATGAGTTGGTAAAGAGGAATGAAACTTTGGTGGAAACAAGTTAAGTTCCCCTGCACAGGTGAACGGATAAGTATGTGTTCAGTCCATACAATGCAGTGTTATAGACTTTAAAGTACATACCCATTCTTACACACAGGGTTGTATAGGAAACCTTTGAGGTCATAATCCTAGGCTCTTTTAACTAGCCTCAACAGGTCAAACACTTCATGGAAGTGGGTGTATGAAGCTCTTAGACCAGTAAAACTTATAGATGCCAGAAAGAGAATGCAAGATCTCTGGGACAGGGGGAGAGGAGCAATAACTCCCCGGGTTCTGGTTGCACAGGATGAAATGACTGGGAGGATGATTGTTGTGAATGTTGCACAACAGTATAAATGTACAAGATTCAGGAGTGAAAAGTAAATCAACTCTACCACATCCAAAGAAAACTTTCATATAGACAGTGGAGACTTGGGAATGAACATGCGTGGATTCAGGCTTTGATGGGTATGATATGGAGACATTGATAGGGATGTCCACAGGCAGGGATACGGTGTGTATCACACACTGAATAGGGACAGAATGGAAATCTTGTCTCCCTTCAATTTCACTACGAAGCTAACAATTTTCTACAAAATAATAATACCCAAAAGATAAATTTTGAATGAGAAAGGGACTGATCCTTAGAGACAGCTAGGTCTTCTCTTGGCCATGACTGGATTGACACAAATCACAGCATTTCAGTCCTTTCTTAGTGCATGAACATTTCTCACAGTTATCAGTCATCCAGTCTGAGTTCCTCTTATATCTGAATTCAAAGACACCTGCATGGTAAAAAGTCCTCTTGTACCATCAGTGCAATCCCCAAGTCATGACCCGGAATAAAGCCACGAGGACACTGGGGCCCGCCTTTCAATGAGATGGTAGACAGTTTCTAAGGTGTATTTGACTGTGTTCGTCTGTTCACGGTCACCTAAAATTCAGCAATGGGAGGTCTGTGAAACTGGTAACATTTTCCACAGGAAATTCAAACCTATATTTCATTTCAGGATAGACATTTCTAAAATAACTAAGGACTTCCTCTTTAATCTCATTTAAGACCCACTTTCTTCTATTGGAGTAGCTCTAAAAAATTTCCTACTTATGTACTTTGTCATTTGCAGTTTTTGCTTTGCTTTTCATTTTTTCATGTCTGTGAGTGAACATATTTAACACTCAGAAAAAGTGAAATGAGCAAGTGCAGGACAGTGCAAGATCTCATTTTCAGCATACAAAATATCCAGTTTTCAATCAATGGGACCATCACAAGAAAACACACAAAGACAGTGTAGTATAAGAATAAAAAGTCTATACTCACCACCTTGCCCAGAGATCATGAAAATCAGGATAGCTGGGTGTGTGCCTATTGTGCTGTCATTTTACAAACACTCACCAAGTGAAGCCAATGTTCTTCCAAGGTGGAAAACTGCTGCTGAGACCCCTAGGCCCACAAGTCCTTGTTGAACAAGACCTACAGCATCATCCTGAACACCCTGGTTGTGCAAATTTCAAGCACACTTTCAAGTTTCCTGAAATAGCATTTGCTGGTTAGCCAGGCTCACAATACTTCTTTGGAGTAACCAATATTTCTTAATCCTGAATGCATGCGATAGACATTCAAGGAGTTTCAGAATGTGAGGTCTGACAAGAGAGATTCTGATGCAATGGGTCTTAGAGGAAATCTGAGCATTCTTAAGCATCAAAGGTTCTGTAGGAAATTCTCAGGGAGACGTAGTTAAGGTCTGTGTTATGTGCAGCCCAAGATGCAGACCCCCAGTTGCCTTCATTTTTGTTGTATCCTCACCCACCCTCCTGTACTGACTCTAATGCTTTTACCTTCTGCCAGGTCCTACCCACCAGGCTGTAGTCACAACCATTGTCATATTAAGAATTAATATTTGTCATCAATGGTTTTGTCTTGATCATTGTGCATTTGTAAGTAGTAGCAGTATTCAATGAATAAAAGCTGTGGTTCTATGTTTTTTTTGTACAATGCACATTTTATATGGAATGACATATCAAATGAACTCAATATGGAGTGTTGGACACTGTATAAATTTTGTTTTCAATGAAAATAAAACTAAATGCTTCAATACATAGTAAGTGCCATTACAGTAGTGATCAGGAGAAGATCTGACTGTTACTAAAGGATAATCTTCCTTTATTAAAGATCTCATTCTTGGTGTCTTATAATAGACTATTTTGTAGAGCAGTTTTAATTCACTGTAAAACCTGTGGTTATTCCCTTCATATATCAAAGTCAGGAGAGACAAGAGTTCTGCAGATGTTCTGTAATGAGTTTCTATGGATGTCAAAGGTGCAGACTATGAGAATAGAGCACAGATACCTGTTGGCCACATTCAATGCTTAAATTCCTTTAGGGAATTTTAATCCCTTGTCCACAGGATTTTTTTTGAGGGGCCAATGAGCATTAAACTGAACTTCTCTGTATATTGGATATACTGTAGGAGGTAACCGCATTTCAACATCTTTCCAGCATTTATGAATCTGAATTGATGTTATCCTTGCTCCTCCAGCGGGAGTGTGCGAATGTAAGAGCTCACCTTGCTGGGTGGGGCAGCACTTTTTACCACATTCCAGCTACAGTAGTACTGAACACTTTCTGAGCACAGAGAGTGGGAAGAAATGGCCTGGACAGGACTTCCAAATTACAGTGCATGGCCCACCTGCCCTGGCCCTGTCACAGTGTCCCCTGGCTTCTGGAAACGCAGAAAAGTTGTTTCACAGGTTAGGGAGGGGTGCCCAAGCCAGCAGATGTGTGAGCTGCTTCTTGAACAGAGTTGTGCTGGCAGTGTGGTAGGATTTTTGTGGTTCTTTTTCTTCTAACATTTGTGGGTATTTTTCTCTGACAGAGTTGAACTGCCTCTGTATTATGACAAATTAAACTTCCAAGTTATGTTTGACATGAATACCTGAATTTTTGTTATTACTGAGCACAGGAAACCACAGAAGCACTGCCCTGCCTATGATCGAAAGTTGATGTCCTGATGGATCCAAGTTACCAAGTGGGATTCAAGCCCAGGATGCAGGGATGGTTTAAAATACACAAATCAGTAGATGTAATACACCATATCAACAGAGCCAAGGGCAGAAACCACATCATCATCTCAATAGATGCAGACAAAGAGTTTCACAAAATTATATACCCATTGATGATTAAAAAAAATCAACCTAAAATTGGAATAGATAGTCTTTATCTCAATCTGATAGAAGCCATCTATAAGAAGCCAACAGCCAACATCACACTCATGGTTGAAAACTGAAAAATTTCTCTCCAAGATAAGGAGCAAGACATGGCCTGATTATCACATTTTACATACAATTAATGCAAAATTACAGCACATCAATATTTGCAGTTACTACTTGACAGTTACAAATGAATATAAGACCAATGCAAAGCAAACAAACAACAACAACAAAATCAAAACAGTGACATAGCAGAAAATCCTGTATATTCTCCACCTGGTTTGTGGTTGTGTGACTTTTTTTTCTAAAGCTTTTGCACACTCCCACCCCATGAGAATTGTTGACAGCAGCCCACAGTAACTCTCTATAGGGCTGTCTCAACTCACTGCCTGCAGTGTCTTCTATGTATGTTCCTACTTCCCGTTTCTCAACCCTGGAGCCTGTACTGCATCATGGGATTCACTACCATAGCCTTACACCTTATCCTCTGAAGATAGGTACTGTGACCCCAACACACGCATTTTTTGGCTTCCAAGTCATTCTTCTGTAATCTCAGTGAACACCTCAGGAAGCCCATATTTTATGAATTCTGGATAGAGACCTGAGGTCCCCTGCTGTAGTAGCCCCATGCGCCATGGCTGCAGCAGTGCCTGTGTGTCTGGAAGTCTGAATGAAGTCAACTGAATGCTCCTAGGATGTCCTTCTTGAATAGCTATCCCAGGATCTCTGTTCTCAAAGGAAAACAGTTGCAGTTTTACAACTTTCAGCTGTATCACATGACTTCTTAACAATTTCTGAGATTTCTTTCATGTAATAGCAGTTTTGATTCATGAACATCCTGTGACAGAAGTTGAAACTGCCCATAGCCATAAAGACAGTAATGAGAGAGTTTATTTTCCCTGCTCTTTCCCAGTGTGAATTTAATATATGAATTACTTTACTACTTGACCAGTATATTTTTCCATTTGATTTTGTTTTTATTTTAAAGAGAAAAAAGGCAAAAGGCAAAACAGAATTCAAAACAAGCTAATAATATAACAGTAATTAGTAATAGATGAGTTAACAATAATACATTTTATATTGTTATCTTCAAAGTAGTTACTCTGTTACAAGATATGAAATATTGTCCAAACTAGCAACATAACTATCTTACTATAAGGAATATATATATATATATATATCCATTTGAATTTTGAAGTAAAAAGCTAGAACTGCTTTATTGGGAGATTTAGCATTGGGCTTCCTGTCATGTAAGTCTATGATAACATAATCTTTACAGGAAAAGTTTGTATGAGATTCTAGTCTTCTGAACTGTCCCAAGGATTGTCTATTAGTTCTGCTTATAGCAAGCTAGCATATTTTTAGCCTGTTATTCCAAACTGGTGAAATTCATTGCTGCAAATTATTTACATGTGCATCTATAAATATCACTAGCTCTAGTCTGCCACATTATAGAGCCAGTTTCAATATTAATCCGACTTCCACTTTGTTACAAAATTTGTGGGACAAATAACCCAGTGGCAAGAAAATTCATGGATACTTTGAGGAGTTTCAGTGCATCATATGTTGACACCATTCCTTTTGGATCTGTGCAGAGAGCCAGAACTTCATGGCAGGAGCACATGACTGAGCTAAGCTCCTAACTTGTGGTGGCTAAGAAGCAGAGAAAGTGATCTACATTTAATAGTCAAAATCTATCTGGAAACCCAACAAGCCATAAACGCATGAAGGGATCAATCTCATCTGGAGTTCATAACATTCATGATCCTGACACCTCGCAATGCCTCCCTCTGAAGTTTGGTATTTTGGTAAGCAGGATTTCAGCACATGACATTTGGAGGACAATTAATATGCAAAACATGGCACTGATTAATAAGTAATTTACACGAGTACTTTGAGATGATACAGTATTTTGTATCTCCCTAAACTTTGAGTTGCTCTTTGTAGTAGTCCTCATTTAAAAATAATTTTCATATGTTCTTTTACATAAGACATGGTTCATCTTTTCATATTAAGTTGGACACATTCAGAAAAATTGAAAATAGCATAGTCATGATCAGATCAATGCATGAATATTTCTGTCACTTGAATATACTTAAAGAATCACATTTAAATACTTAAAGAATCACATTTAAATACTAATCACATTTAAATATGAATATACTTAAAGAATCACATTTAAATACTAAATACTAAATACCAATGCATGGAATATCTCTGCCACTTGAATATACTTAAAGAATCACATTTAAATACTAAAAATTGAAAATAGCATAACCGTGATCAGACCAATGCATGGAATATTTCTGTCACTTGAATATAGTTAAAGAATCACATTTAAATCATATTTAAATACTAATCACATTTAAATACTAAGAATCACATTAAATATTAGACAAAAGATTTTCCTGGATTTTGATTGCTTAAATTTGAGGAATTTTGAATCTTTTTTTTCTGAACCACATATGTTTTCAAAATGACTTCCTGGCAGGAGCTCTCGAGAAGTCAGAATTAATGATCACATTGGGAAAATTATCACTTGTTCAGGAGGGATGACCCTACTCTGAGACCCAATGTAGGGGAGTTGGTGTGGCTACAGTTGAAGAGGACAAGTTCCATATATATTCTTCCATGTGATCCCACTGTCCCCTGTTCTTGCCGAAAAATAGTCACAGGGTTGGGGGTCTCTGTCTGATAAAAGGGCCCTTTTATAGATGTCCTTGCTGGGAGGCAAGAAGACATCACTGGTGCTGCTTCTGCTGCAGATATCAGTTGGCATCATTGACTGTGCTTTGGAGATGATTAAAGAAATCCTTCATTTCCTCAGGCCTGGATGATGCCATGCTCAGAAATCCTTTATTTATCCAAGACTGCAGGGCCTAAACCCTCTCCACTCACATCAACCCTAGATGGGGAAGTGGACAATTAGAGCAGTCCCCTGTCAATAGCCAACATCAATGGTTCACTCCACACGGTTGCCTTTCTTTCTGTTTTCTTTCAACCTTTGTATCTTATTCCAGTCCTGCATATTAGGAGAGCTTCTTCAATGTCTGTTTATACTGAAGAGCTAGAACAGTAGATGGCACACAGTCTTTTTCTGTTAGAGTTGTTATCTGCCATGGGCTTTATATCTCCAATTTTCAAGTGAAATCTCATCATTTAGCCATGTCTTTATTTCTGAGGGAAACATTTCATTGCAATTCAAAGGATTTTGAAGGGAATGTCAGAGGAGAACATAAAACTCGTTGTGAAATATGTAAAAATGCTATCTGATTACTAAGCAGTAAATTTTGGGAAGGTCAACAGCTTGTTGATCTATCATAAATGTATCATGTTTAGTCTATCATTGTCACTCCTTTTATAATATAGGAAAAGTTAAATATCTGTTGAGTGTTTATTCCTACAGTCTGAACTCTATTAGTTAGCCCAAGAAAATATTGAAGTACCTTAAACCATCTTCATTTTGAATTTGTGTCAACTCAAATAAGTTAATGTTCCTGTTTACTTTTTAAATATTTGATATATGTCATTTAACGAGGGAGACAAAGACAGCATCAGGATGACTGAGATGAGCAATGAGAAACTAAATCTCTTGAAGGGATGTTCTATGCATCTTATAAAAGATCATCTCTGGGTGTCCAGGAGTGGTGGTGGATTTTTGTCCAATACGTCACATGGTGCATGTGATGACTAAATGGTGTGAATTTCTCTGGTGAGAAATGTCATCCACAGTCATAACCTTCATCTGAAATTAAGTGTGCATAGTATACAAAAATATGGGAAACATGATCTTTCTCTTGAAATAATATTTCTTTATGCTATCAATATCTCTTCTTTCAAAATTTATCAGTAGCTCCTCAGGGTCAGCCCCATATCCCAGTAATATGGGTTTGATCTAGGAGACATTAAATTGGTTTTCAGTTCTGTGTGAGATCAGTTACATCTCTTTAAAAATTCTCTCTCTCCTATGCTTAGATGACTATTACATTTGCACCTGTGCAAGCTCATATATCCTGGCAGGGACTATAAGCCTCATCAAAGATGCTTCCAGGAATACACAGCATTTACATTTATAATAAAATCACCTTCCTGAAGCTTATAAAATTAGTGATGTCTTCCTAAATTCCCAACCCAGAATGTTCAATATATTTCCAATGTACTAATACTAATTACATTTGATTAGAAATTCAGTCTTCCACTCAGGACTTTTGGATGGTATTTAAGATCCAAACCATAATATTTCACCAATTTTCCCTGAATACACAAGTTCATTTCCCAATATGTTGCTTTTGTAGCATGTTCAAAATCTCCAGTCTTATGAAAAGCAATTCTCAGAAGTCAAATTCAAATGTGTCTTCCTAAACTGAAGGCAAATATCTGAATTAGCTTGGCTGCAATATGAAAAAAGTATGTTTAAAAAAATGCCATATCAAATTTGGTAGTTTTGCAGGATACAAAGTCGACACTCAAAAATCAATAGCATTCTTGTAAATGAATAAAAACTCCCTGAAAGGTAAATTAGAAAAAAAAACTTTCATGATTTTAGCAAAATATATAAAATAATTAGGAATCTCTCTAACCAAGAAAGTAAAAAAAAATTATAAAAAAAACTTTTACATTAAAAATCACAGAGCTTTGAAAAAGGAGAGTGAAGAGGGTATCAGAAAATGAAAAGATATCCTCTAACCTTGCATAGTCAGAATGAATGCAGTGAAAATCCCATACTTCCAAGTCTGTTTTGCAGATTTAATGCAATCCCAATGAAAATACCAATAGCATTCTTCACAGAACTAGAGAAGTGAATTCTAAAATTCATAATAAACCAGATGAGACCTAGAATTGCTGAAGCAATTGTGAACAACAGGGTCAAAGAAAGGGCACCCAAGCCCTGATTTGAAGTAATACTACAAAGTCACATTGATAAAAACAGCATGGTATTGGCAAAACAAAACAAGCAAACAACAAAACAGACTTAAAGATCAATGAAAGAGAACTGAAGATGTAGAAACAACTCCAAACACATTCAGCTACATTATATTTAACAAAGGAGCCAAAGTCTTTCCTAGGAGAAAGGTAGCCTCTGTAATTCCTAGAGGTGGGAAAACTGATTTCCCACAAACTAAACATTGAACTTACACATATATACCTCACAAATCACTACACCAAAAATCAAAGTGAGTTAAAGACTTGAATATTGAAACAAAAATTAAAATAGAAGAGAATCCAATAGGTAAAGCCCTTGAACACATCAGTATAGGCAAAGACTTTATGAACAAAACCTCAGTCACATAGGATATATTATAAAGAATCAATAATTGGAATTGCATCACATTAAAAATCATTTGCTGAAGAGTATGACCTCAGTGTACATCCAAGTACATAAAAATGTCTCAAACATATCCTCTTTGTGGCAAAATACTACTTCATTGTATCAAAAAAATTCTCTTTATCCATTAATATATCTATGGGCATTGGGGCTGATTACAAGATTTAGTTATTACAATTAGTGCTGCTATGAATGTAGGCATGTACATATAACTGTGGTATGGGACTTTTAATTATTTTGGTAAGATACCAAGAAGGGGAATAACTTGGTCAAATGGAATCTCTAATTTAATTTTTTTGAGCACCATGCACATTATTTTCCACAGTGATTGCACAATTCTATACTTCCACAGAGAGTGGAGAAGAGTTCCTTTCTCCCCATATTCTCTCCAACAATTGTTTCTTTAGCTGTTTAAGAGTTTTTCAGTAAGATTCCATCCTTGTTGCTGATTCTTTGTAATATTTCTATGCTACTGGGGTTTTGTTCTTAAAGTCTTGGCCTACACCTGTGTCTTAAAGCATTCTATCTACTCCATCTTCCAAGAGGTTAAGTGTTTCTGTTTTAACATTTATATCTTTGATCCAACTTTGATTTTATTTTAATGCATGATGAGAGATATGGTCTAGGTTTGATGTTTGGAATGTGGAAAGCTAGTTTTTCTAGTACCATTTCATAAGGAAGGATAAACTTGAGACATTTCTGGGTAAATAAATGCACCTTGAGAACATTTTCTTTAAGGAAATAAATCAGACACACGTTTTTAATTATCACATTTTTTTATCTGGTGTGAGAAACTGAAAGTATAAATAATAACCAAGATGTGTAACAGATATTGGGAAATGGTAAGAAAATGTTCAAATGTGAAGGAGTATAACGGTGGGGGAAGGAGGAAAAGACAGAGGGAAAGAAAAGGAACAGAAGACCAATAATTAAAACACCCTTTGTAAAAAGGACAAGAAGAGGAGTTGAGGGGAGGGCAAAGGGTTGGTTAAAAAAAAAAGAAAGAAGAATCAAGATATATTATATACAGGAACAAATTATTTTGATGAGTGTGTTCGCCATGCGTATCTATATTTTATCAATAAAATTAACAAAAAACCATTTGCACAGAAAAATAAACTAACAACAGAGTGATCAGTCAATCTATGGAATGAGAAAAAAATTAGGGCAACCCACTCTTCACCCCTTCTGTCTCTCTCTCAGACAGAAGCTTTCTCTCTCTCAATAAATATATCTTGTTCATAAAAAAAAGAAAAAAATTAAAAGGTACTCCTCAGGAAAAGGACTAATTTAAGAATATATAAAGAACTTTTAAAAAGTAGGATTTTTTGAATTTATTTTTATTAGACTATGTTTGTGAAATTTAAGCAACACAGCTAACTGGGGAGTTTGTACTTATACAAATCATATTATAAATGTTTTATTTCTAATTCCCAACTTTAAGTTATTTTCAAGGTTTGCAGGGATATTGGGCGAAATGATTGTACAACAGCAAAATTGAGAGCATCCCCCTCCGGACCCCAAGTGGGTTATAAGTCTTGTCAGAAACCCAGGTTACATCAGTGTCGCTGTGTGTGGTGAACAGGTACACTGTGTGTTGTGAAGTGGTTGTGCTCTAGGATTCCCATCCTTTCCTTGATTGTGGGTCTGAAAGGACATAAGCAGAGCTTTGACCCCTTCCCATCAGTCCCTCATTTATCTAGGGTTCCATTGCCCACACTTCCTCCATCCAGGGCAGGAAAATGACACAGCTTTCTGCTCCTGAATATAGGAAAATTTAAATATAAAATATTTATCTTCCTTATAATGTCATTCTTTTTAATTTAATTTAAAAAACAGAAGAATCACTCTTTTTCTGCTGATGTGGCAAGGGGTAAGGCATACAAAGATGACATCAAAATGAACAGAAAATGGGATGAGATGTGCTGTGTGCCTCATGCCACAGATCACCTGGGCCCCAAGGGATGTAATTTTGAAAAGCATGTGATGTAGTGTTAGTGTTTCCTGAAAGGTGTGAAGTGCAAAGGTGAGAAAGGAGGCAGTTTCCTTATTCTTTATCTCATGCAACCTGCGTGGGTGAGACAGCAGGTAAAGTAAACCAGAAGTGTTCTCAGGAAGAGAAAATTATCTTTCTTGTGGCTTTTCCTCTTTTCCCAGAATTCACTTCTGTTTCATCGTGTTTATCTCAGAATATAGGACATGGGGTTTCACTTGTTTTTGTGCTTTCTTCATTGTTGCATGAGACTGAAGGCAACTCTGTAAGCATTGAGTGTGTTGTTCAGATCCACATCCCTTTGAGAAGACATGAGGTATCAACTTAATGCAAGTGTTTATTTTGGTAAGAGATATCTAAAGATTCAGGCCATGATTCATTAACTCCATTATGTTGTTCCTGTGATGCAGTGGAACACACTGAGAGAGAGTACTGAGTGGGGGAAAGACCTGTCATATCAAGGCTGGAAAGAGAACAGGAGAAAGAAAGACGCCCATCCCAATACAAGGTTCAACAACATATTCCAAATACAGTAGGTTCCTTCCACTTGTCCCACATGCCAAATATTTTACTATTTTCAAGAATTACCAAGGGCTGATGTCCATGACATTTTGTCCAAGAAGTGCTAGAAAACTGTAAAGTACAAGTTACAATTATGAGTAAATTGGAGTTTCTTTTAGTTTATAGAATGAGAAAGAGGATGAAATTTGACAAGGTCTCTGCTTTTATATAAAGGGAAATGGATTTGAGTCCCACAATTTAAATGCAACTTCAAATGCCAGTTAATATTCCTCACAGAAGACATGCATACTCTAAAGACATGTTTTAGTCCTGTGGAATAAAACTTGAAACCCATGGAGTGATAAGTATGAAGTGCTGTATAAATTTAACACCTACTGCTCTTCATGCTTGCTAACAGCCAAACAAACTTGAATTTGTTTCACAGGTTCTCTTTCCATAGTTAAAATTCTGTCTTTCATTTTATAACATTTGTGATACCCTACATCACCTTCTTCTACACATGCATATGCAGTGGTACACATTCTGGTTTATGAGTATGTCAGTGTGTGCTCACGCTCTTGTTAAAGACAGTAGGAAATCAATGTCTTTCAGCTGTTGACCCACACAAGCTGCTTTCCAGTGCTCCCTGCCAAATATTTCCTTTTAATGCTCTTAGTAATATGGATTCATCTTGAAAGGAAACATATGCTGTATTTATACAGCCAAAAAAATTTTGGAACTTTAGCTATATTGTTTTATTCTTTTCAGAAATGCCTTGGAAAAGTCATTAATGCACTTATTTGACAAATGAAGGGGCAGCTTCATAAAAGGAGACATTATATGATCAATCCAATGTTGGAATCTGTATGTGTCTGATGAACTCGACCTATCCCCCTTAAATTTCTTACTGCTGCTAATTAGATTCCAACCTGCAGTAAGTTTTGTGTTCTGTTCAAATCTGTACCAACATCAGTGTCAAAATATCATTTATGCCACTATCTGTTCATATATGTGACTCAATTAGCCCAATATATATAAAATCAATGTATAAACTTATTCTGCTGATCTAGAAATTCTCTGTATAAACTAGGCCCATACAAACTCTGCTTAGAACCACAAATGAGACATTTGATTGTGCTAAATTTCAACACTGATTCCTTTTCACATACTCTATCTTTCAGCTAACATTCTCCTGTGGTCTCATTTGGGCAGAATTCCTTCTCAAGAACTGCAGGTTCAGCAAGGCACAAGTGTGCTGGACCTGTGCTCCTGCTAAAGTCAGCCCAATGAAGAATACTCTTTCACAAATATAAAACAACATAGACTTCAAAGTATGTTGCAAGGGCTTCATTACTAATATACAACTAGAAAGTCACTGTGATCTTTAAGTATTTTTAATACTTTTTACATTACTTTAGTTTGTGGTGCACAGAGGAATTAGTGCTTAGGACCTGGAATGTGATGTGACCTGTGCCTCCTACACCAGAACACCTGGACCCCAGGAGGAAGCAACATTGAAAAGAATGTGATTCCGTCACAGTGTTGTCTGAAAGACATGAAGTGCAAGGGTGAGAAAAGAGGCTGTTTCCTCATTCTTCTTATCATCCTGACTGCGTGAATGACACAGCAGGTAGAACAAGCAGGAGCCATTTTGGAACCAGAGTAAATTTTCTAAGTAGTGCCATTTTCCCTTTTCCCTGAATTCATTTACAGTTCCATTGTGTTCGGCTCAGACTTTAGGAAAGTGGTCTTCAGGTGGGTGATTGTGCTTTCAGTCTTGTTGTGTGAGACTAAGAGGCAACACTGTAAACAATAGGTGTGCTGGTCAGATTTCCATCCCTTTGACAAATGGTGGTGGATTAATGCAAGATCTTACTATGACTTAACGTTTCAGAGGTTTCAGCCCAGGATTCATTAGCTCTGTAATTGTGGGCCTGTGTAACAGCATAAAATCCCAAGTGAGAGTACTGAATTGGGAAAGTCTTCACCACATCAACACATCACTTCGAGTTTGGAAAGTGAACAAGAGAAAAGAGAGAGGGAGACAGAGGGAGAGAAAAAAGGAAATACAGAGAGAGGGAGAGAGGGAGAGAACGAAAAAGGGAGAGAGGAAGAGAGGGAGATGGAGGAATATATATATAGAGAGAGAGACAGAGAGAGAGAGAGAGAGAGAGACTCAATCCCATTAGACTATTTAAGAACATATTCAAAATTTATGATCTTCCTTACTCTCAGCCTCCTGTGCTAGAGATTTCACCATAATCTAGAAGTAGAACAGGTTGGAGGCCAGTTCTTTTAGTCTAAGAGTCTTTAGGAAACTGCAAGGTTCAAACCACAAGTGCAGGTCAGTTGGAGTTTCTTGTAGTCCAATGTGTAGAATGAGAAATAGGATGGAATTTGAGAAAGCCTCTGCCTTTGAAGAAAGAGAAATGGATGTGAGTCCTTCATTGACTTATGTTAGTTTAAGTATTATGCAACATTCTGCATAACACGTGTGCTTGTCATACAAAATTAAAATAGAAAGTCATTTAATATTAAGTATGAACTACCATAGACATTTAAATCTATCGCTGTTTAATCTGGCCAACATTTGTACATGCTGGAATTAGGCCAAAAAGCACAAGAAAATGAGATCTACACCTCTAGTCAATCAAGAAATACATCTTGAAACTGTACTTCGATTTCATCTTACTCCAGAAAAATGGCTACCATCCTGAAAACAGGTAATAACAGACACTTAACAGGAGTATTCTTAGTTTCTCTCCCCACTGAGGCCAATGATGAACACATATTAGGGGACAGGGTTAGATAAATAATTGGGGTGAAGATTTGAAAGATAAATTACTCATGCAATATCTGGAACCATAGTTTCTTGTTCATAGACAACCATTTAATAATTCTGCATAATGTTGCATCTGACCCTGTCCTATAGAAAATTTTGGTGTGATTGCTCCTGGGAACAGCTGATTGGAAGAAGTCCTTCTTGTCTCAGTGGGAGGGAACAGCAGTGAGGGTGCATCTCAGAAGACGAGTTCCCTTCCAACACTGATAGGTAAGTGATTTCACACAGGAAGATAAAAACAGAAAAGAAAATGTTTATCTTTTACTGTAATAGGCTGTGATGTGCCTTCACTCCCGGTCTCATTTACAACCAATGCACCCTAGCTATGAATCTTGAGGGTATTACTTGGAATTCAATGCATAATGTATATCAAGTCCCTGGGTGTTGGAAAAATCATAATGAATTCAGCACTTTTTATACTCTCTAATCTAAGAAGTTATTTATTTTAGTAACTTTGGTATTTCTCAGAAGATGATACCCTCTCTCCAAGACAGGGAACCTCAAACGAGGCTATCTGTAGAGTAATTTGGTCATTGCTGAAGACAGTGACGCTCTGATTTCACTAGTATGCAGTGAGACAGATGCAAAGTAACCTAAAAAGCTGTGCAGGTGATTCTGATGTCAGAAGATTTTGGGAGCCATACTGGTTTCTACATTATGTTGAATACACTAAACGTCTTGTTTCTAAGCCGGTAAAAAACCATCAGTGCATCTTCACTGTATTTAATTCAAACACAATTTTTCTAGGCATGAGTCAGTCAGGAGAATGGCTTGGGCTGCTCTCAGTTCTGAAAACAAAACCAATGGTAAACAGGCACCAGAGAGCAGACCTATGGGAGTTGGAGAAGACGCACAGGAAGGAAGTGAAAGAATAATAATGTTTCTAGTGGGAAGTATTCCAATAGAAAATGTCCAGGAGTTCTCACGTTGAGGGTGGAAATGAGGTGACACCATCTAGAGTGCCCTAATTCCTGGTTTAGTTGTCTAGGGCATCACACATCACATGCAGTGATACTGAATCCAGAATGGAAGACAAGAAATGATTTAGTGGGGGTCAGCAAGGAATCCATGGATGAGAAGGGACTTTAGGATTTAGTATCAACAGACACGTAACAGGACGTGGAGTCTGAGCCTGGAGAATACTGAAGCAAAATTTTCCGGCACTGTATTTCCCAAGTTCCTCAGGGCGGCACCTGCATGTTAAGGCAGCAATGATTTCTCCAGTTTCCTTTGTATCTTTCCAGGAATTAAGGATAAGATACCAATCTCCCACCATTATTTGTCTCCAGGAAATTTGACCTTGGGGTTAAACTGAGCCACCTAGAGAATTATAATTCCCACCAATGCAGGATATACCCCTTCTTACTAAGAGCACACTGAGCCTCTAATAGAAAGAAAAGGAGAGAAAGCATGAGTTCTAAAACATTCAGATATAATCACACGGTTAAACTCATTGTTTGATAATTTAGTCCCCCTTGTCCCTGAGCTTCGATACTTCCCAGTAACTGAATCTTCTGCCTCTGTCCCAGAGCTGGTGAAGGGGGAAATGTGTTCTCTTCACTGGCCCTGCATGGCAGCCCTGACCTCTCCACTGAAATCTCAGTTTTCAGGTTCTGTGAAAGTTTTGTACTCCAGGTGCTCGGGATCAGCACAGCTGGTGGTAGCCTCCTCCCCCATGCACAGAACAAGATTCTCAAATGTTTTGGGTCTCACAAAAACTGACAGTTTACAGAGGTTTTTAGGCCAAGATTCATGAAAATCAAAAATTAAAGTCAGAGGGCAGGTAAAATTCCAACACCTGCTGTTGATAAATTTAGTGAAGTCTTTTGTAAAGCATTCATTGAATCATTTACTGTTTCGAGTTTAAGAAACTTTGTTACAGAGAATGTAGAAAATAAGAGGAAGAGTCCAAATGGATCCTGATTATACCTCCATAAACTTGCCACAAGCCCTGCAGGCAGTGTCTGAGAATGCCTGTCTATCATAGCCGTCGCACTGCTCGAATTGACTTCCAGTGGTTTCAGATAAGTGAACGAAGCCCAGTGATCCTTGATTCCTGGAGTATTTCCTTCACCATGTGTCAGCCTGCCAGGTCTCTAGTGAGTTGTTGTATAGTGAGGCCTCTGACAATTTCCTCAATCTCAAAATCTGTTCTCATTTTGGTTATGGACTGTAGCTTTCTTCAAGAATTTGAGTGAGGGTGGTGGGCTAATTAAAATCCTGGGAGAAATTTCCAGGATGACTAAAGATGGCCCTGTGGTCTAGGTAGAGTTGTGGCCTCTGAGACAACTTTACATTCAGAATCGTGAGGAAACAAGATTTGAGTGATTCTAACGTTGAGTTTGTTAAAAAAGATGCTTCCTTGTATTTGGGGTCTGCACACTTGGAACAGAGGAAATCTTGGCTGCTTAAAGATAATCAAAAACTGTAGCCAAGAAATTTGCACCTGGGACCAAAAAAGGTAACCTGAGAACATAGAGATAATCCTAAAGACTGCAGTTTTGAAGACATTAGAGTGGTGGCAAAATTCAAAGAGTCTGCTTATACACGGAGATCCAGAACACCATGCTGAAGAGTTCCTGTCTGGAAAATTGGTTGCCGGGGTTCTGGTCACAGTGATCAAGCATTCTGACACCCAGAGGTCCCTCAGCCATGGTGCAATAGTGCTAAAGCCGGCAGCAAGCCATGGTGTCATCCACATGGTGCTGGTTTTACAGGCATTCAGAACAGAGTAGCTATGTGATCATGCAGATTTTCTTCAAGATACCAGAGGAGGACCCAGAAGGCCAGGCAGTGTGCTTCTGAGAGGACGGTGCATGCAGCCATGAGGGGAGAGCCAACGGATACCAATGAGTTCAGTGGAGACCAATGAATTTGGAGACTGCTCTAAAGTGGAACATGTGAGGGAAGCTGCAAGCATTGACCAAGCCAGCCCAAGACAATGCCCCTAAGACTATCAGCTGCCAGCAAAGCCCTAGGGTGGGAATGCTCAAGGAATTTGGAGTGTCTATGTAGCCTTATCTTGCCCTGGGTGCTGGACTTGGAGTACATAATTTCTGTCCTTTTTTTGTCTTTTTGAGACAGGGTTTTACTTGCAGTGCAAGTTGGACTTGAATTTACTTTGTATCCCAGGCTGGCCTTGAGGCACAGTGATACTCCTGCCTCAGCCTCCCAAATGCTGGGGTTATAGGCTGAAGTATACAATTAACTGCTTGCCCTGCTGGGCTTGCATTTGCCTTTGGTCAATTCGTGTGTACTAGCCTCTTCCTCTTGGATGGAATGATAGTGTTTGCACTGTACTAAGTGGGTCAGTAATATTTAACATTGTTTTAATTCAGAGGTACACAGAACTAAGAGTTTGCATTAAAGTTTTTATTTTTAATTTAACTTTTGTTAGTACATATTTGTATTAGGTGGAGTTTACATTCATGTAAGGAAGAGAACACATGTAGATAGCACAGCTATTTTTCTTGTTTTAATCACCTTTCCCTCATCTCTCACATCCATGCCTCCTCCTCTAGTTCCCCTTGCCCCATTTTTCATTCTTCTTGATATTATCAATCTGAAATCTAAGAGGACAATTTAAGCAATGTTAAAATTATTAGGACTTTGGCTACTCTTAGAGTTGAACTAAATTCAATTAGCATAGAGGCATGGCCATAGCCTTTGCGGTGGCAAGAATCAGAAAGTCAGAATTCATTGAGATCCCCCCTGAACTTCAGGCACTCATAGTTGGATCAATTGGAATGTGGTTGGATTATGATGGTGTTATTGCTGACTCACACTTAGCAGGTGGTGTCTGGTCAAAAATGGGTGGCACTGTGGGCGTAACCTGGGGACCCTGAAAGTGTCTTCCTTCCACCTCCTTCCATCATGGCTGTTTTTGGGCCACCTTGTCAGCCCACAGATTTCCTCAGCATCAGATTCTGCTACTATTCTGACAACCATGCAAGGACTGAAACTTCTACACACTGTGGGTCATAGAAACTTCTCTTACTTTAAGTTGTAGATGTTGGGTATTGAGTGCTAACAACATAGAAAATCACTAACAGGGCCAGGGATTTAACTCAGCAGCACAAGCACCTGCCTGACAAGTGTGATGTCATGAGTTTGATCCCTGTTACCAAAAAAAAAAAATAGTCACTAACGTTGCAACAATATGTCTTTCTCTACACATGTCTAATTAATTCAGTACCAAACAGATTTGAGCTCTAGGTTCTTTTTTTGGTGGTACCAAGGATCAAACTCACAACCTTGTGCTTGCCAGGCAGGTGCTTACACCACTGAGCTAAATCCCTGGCCCTCTATGTTCTTTTCTTTGCGTGCATCGCTTGCATTTCTTTCAAGAACTTTATTTCTCTTTCTGATTTCTATCTTCACTAACCTATGTATTCTCTGAAGCAGTTTAAATTTTTTTGAACATCAAGTGTTTCTTGAACATCCACTTTAAAGATGAAGTCCACAGTTTTTCTAGCTGGGGTGCTGTTCACACACATTGTGTCCTTCAATCATTTATTTGGTAACAGTTTTGCATGGGTTGTTTGGTTGGGCAAGTGGAAGTAATGATCACCAACTTAAGAACAACATGGTAGATACCAGAAGGGATCCTTGTGTGTCAGCAGTAGCTCAAGATGACAATCCGAATTCACTCACTCTCCATTCTGACTTTCCTTCCATGCAGAAAGCTCTCCTGGGCAGCCTCCTGGCCCTGGCCACCTTTGCAACAGTATGCAGAGTCCACTGCTTCACCCTACCTGTGGGCCAAGGTGAAGGGGATTCTCCTACTGGTAAGTTTTCATTTTTGATGTTGATTATGTTACTGTTTCCTGGTATTAGGATCTGGTGTTAGGTGGAAGCCTTAGAATCAATAAAGGAATTGAGTGAGGAAAGATATAGAAGTGGAGCCAAATGGGTGTCTTCAATGTGCCCTGAATAAAAGGAAGTAATATTAATTTCTGATTGAGAATTGCCTGGAGAACTTCTCAAACTTAACCAAATAGGGCTTTGACTAAGAAAAAATGAATCTTTCTTGTCAGAGCTGAGCACAAACCAGTATCATGAATGACTCCCATGAGAGTACCAGTTCAAGGACTATTGCTTAGTCCAAAAAGTCATTCAGACCTTCATATACTTGCCCACTCGAGGAGTCCTGTTAAATTTCAGGGGTTTCTTAGGGGACTTGAAGGTAGATGTTAGATTTTCCTGGCAATGGTGGCCTAGTTGAGGTTGAGGAGGAGAATCTCTAAGCATATGGGTTCCCAAGGGTCTCAGAGGCAGTTCCTAGGAGTAGTTGAACAAGGGCATCATTTCATGTGTGTTTAGAAATAATGGAACTATGGGACCACACACAGGGATCCTGATTTATCTGCTTTATGATTGGTAAGAGCACAAATTTTTGTTTGATTGCTTCCTTTACATGTTGTTTGATGTTTTACTTCTCACCCTGTGCTGCCAGGGATTGAATCATTGCTTTTTATATGAGGAATATGAGATCTTAAATGACCTGCAAGTTTCAATACTCTGTTTTATGGTCACAAGATGTTCACTTCCTCAGTGCATGTAGAATTGAGAACCAAAGTCAAAGCAAGCAAAGTAAAGAGTACAGAAGTGAGGAATTCATGTAGGCATACTCCATTAGGAGGAAGAACTGCCAATCAGATTAAAGAGTAAGGCCTTCATTATTCTGGAAATGTTCATTTTGAAGTGAAATATGGAAGGATGTCGATTTGCTTTAGAAAATTTAGCAGCTTCATGAACTTCAAAGGCCTGTATTTCACTTGTGGCCACATAGATAAGCACTTCTATATAACCTGTCATTTCAAGTTAGAGTCAGACTTCAGTGTCCACAAAGAACTGGTTCCCAGTTTATGATGCTGAGACTCAAATGATTAAGTTATGTTGATTTTTTCCCCCAGGATGTACACTTTTATATGGAATAAAATATCCAACGAGCTCAACATGGAACCTCGGGCCCTGTATAAATTGTTCCTGGGAGGAAAATGGAATTCAGTGTTGCAATTCATAAGCACTATGTCAGTAGCAGCCAGAAGAAGGCCTAACTGTTACTAAAGAATGATCCTTTTTCATTCAAAAGCTCATTCTTGGTGTTTTATTAAGAAACTTTGTTTTGTACAGGAGTTTAAATTCACAGTATAATTGAGCAGAGCCTAAAGTTGAACAGGTCCCCTTAGCAATATGCAGAGAATCCCGGAATGGCAACACCAGCAGCAATGATTCTGTGTTCTTCCCATAAGAGTCAGTACACACATGTGTAAACACCGCATTGCCTCCCTAGTGTAAGAAACTGAAAGACTCAATAAGATACAAAATTCCTGATAAATATGAAAAAATGGTTTTGAAATCCAATGGTGCTTTTATTCTTGGATTTGACTGGTTTAAGACGCTTTCCTACTATTTGAAAGCAATAAGTGAGAAAACAGGAACAGCTCTTTTGAAAAATGAGACACTATAGTAGCCATTGCTCATTTCCTGTTATCCAACTTGAAGACCTGTAATGCTATTCTCTTTTATCTGGTTTTATACTAGTTTGTTTTGTTTGAGTTTATTGTCTGTAAATGTAAGAACCATTTTGAAGAAAGCAAGAGACACTAGGGTAACCATTGTTAATCTCCTGTTGTTATGTTTTAAAAACCTGTATAGCTTGCAGTGTTCTGCTTTGAGATGCTATATTGTGTTTGACTCTATTCTATTTTCTTTTGCTTTTTTCAATCTGTTTTGTTTTGTTTTGTCCTATTTTCTTTAAAGTAAAAAAAAAAGAGTCAGTATTCAGGTACTATGTCATGCAGGCTTCACAGTGCACAAGAGCGTTCAACTGGATGTGGGGTGGGGTTGTTCAGTCCCGAATCTACTACTGATCGAGTGCATTTAGTGCACTTTTACTGTGGTGCTACACCTCAATAAATTGTCTCTTTAATATTCTTAACTCGCAAAACTAAAACTCAGCAACCTTCCTTCTTTCATTCCTCTTCAGATTCCCCAGATCTTGACAACCATTGTCCTTTATGGGCCATGGCCCTGCTTTGTAAGACTCATAGTCTTGCTCCATGAAGCCCCTGAGCTGTTGAGATTGCTTTAGTGAATTAAGTATGGTGTCCACACTGCAGTGTGACTATCCACTTCGAAGGCATTAACAATGCTCTGTATGGGCAGAATACATTATGCATATCTATTGACCTGTAGATGGGCACTTGGCTTCCATCTACCTATGTATTAATTTTCTTAATCTCTTTCTTACATTCTTACACACCAGCCCTAGGGTCATGAGGACAAATATGCCTGCTCAATCATAAAAGACTATTTTGGATTTTGAATGGATGGACGCTGTAGCCTGTACCTTGGAGGTCTGAAACAGCATGAGTGTAGTAAATAAAACCATAGGGAAGACATGGGAATTTTCAGGAGTGGCCTGTGGTGTGCCTTGTCCTGTTAAACCTGTGGTTATTCCATGCACAGGTTGAAGTCGGGAGAAACAAGGCTTTTGCAGATAGTTTGTGATGGGTTTCTTTGGAATCCAAAAATGCAGATCTATGGTAACAGAGCACAAATACTAGCCACATTCAGATTAAGCAACTCACCCTCACCACCAGTCTCTCTGATGCCTCTTTGTTCATAAGACCTGGCTTGCAGTGTTTTCTAAGAATGGGAGTACTGTTTGTTTTCTGTTTTGTTTTTGTTTCTGAGAGTGGGGATGAACACAGGACTCATGCATTTTAGGCATGTCATCCACCCCCAAAATACTTCTCTGTCAAACAGGATCTCTTTTACTGACAGAAGCAGTGTTGAGAAGTAGCATTTCCCAAAATTGTCCTTCAATCAGAATGTAACCAAGAGGCTCATAGGAACTTGTGTCAAGCCCATGAGTAGAATAGCAAGCAGGTGACTAAATAGAAATGAGCATGTCCTGCAGTACTGAAGTGTGTTGAAAGTTCCAACCATGGTCATTGAGAGGACTGGTGGTTACTGCTCAGGACAGCAAGGAAAGTGCCTGATATCCAGAATGTGATGGGAGCCTGCTCTAACCACCCCTCATTGTAATGATGCAGTGTGATAATTTCCCAACTATGATTTTGGCTGGTTATTATTATTATTATTTTTTTACCAAATAAGTGAGCATTTCTGCCTAGTTGCTAAATATTCAAGAGTACTTCAGCACTGCCTCATACAGACAAGGGCACAGGATCCTTTTATTTTATTCCAGAGATTCAATTAGAGAATAATAAGAACTGGTCCTGGCAATGCACTGCAAGGAGCCTGAATACTGGAGTCTTCTTGAGCTGAGTCTGAATCTCCTCGCCCCTCTGTACTAGCTATTTTCCTTGCAAATTTCTCACACTCACCCAAATTCATATTCCTCACTGTAACCTGGGAATTATCAGGTGCAAGTGAGAAGAAATGATATTTTGCAGTATTCTTCATTCACCTAGGTGGATGAAAGAGTTTCTCTGCACCTGATCTTTGTGCCCAAGCCTAGGAAGGGACAAGCCCAAAGTCAGGTTTCCAGGTGTGTTTTCCTCTTTCTGTTGGAGCAAGTTAATGTTGTAAGAACTCACCATGATGGGCATGGCAGCATTTTTAACCTCATTACAGCTCCAGCAATGCTGCCCACTTCCAGAGGATAGAGATTGGGAAGAAATGGGCTGCAAGGACCCCATAAGTACAGTGTGTGACAGACACACATGCCCTGGTCCTTTCACAGTGTCCCTTGGCTTCTGAGTATGCACAAATGAGTTTGAGAACTGTGTGACAGATGAGCTATGTGTCTCTGTGGCATGGACAATTCTTGCTGTGTGGAGACCCATGAGCCCCCCAGCCAAGGTGTGCCCCAGGTTAGGGTGAGGTGCTCAGGCCCACAGAAGTGTGAGCTGCGCTGAGGACAGAGCTGTGTGGTCAGTGTGGTAGGCTCTTTGTGGTTCTCCCTCTAATACATGTTGGTGTTTCTCCCTCACAGAGTTGAAGTGCCTGAGTACTATGACAAATTGAACTGCCGAGTTATGTTCAACGCCACCACCTGCAACTTCGTTACCACCTACCGCAGGGAACCATGGAAGAACTGTCCCATCTATGACCAGATACTTGATGTCCTGAAGGATCCAAGTTACCAACCTAGTGCCTCACCCTCACCTGATGAGGAAAACCTGTGAGTGTGCAAACCCTGACAACCAGTAAAATGCTTCTTGACCAAATGCATGGAAACTCATGTTCTTCATTATTATGACTTACATATGCTGATATAATGCACATTGCAAGGCAGGCAGACACAAATGACATAAATGAAGGTACTGTGTGTTTCCTAACTTGCAGTTGGTCCTGATGTACTCCAAAGTCCCAGGGAACAATGCTAACTTTGTCAGTTCTCGTCTGCCCTCTGGTGCCTCTGTACTGTCACCTTGAAGACAATGGAAAAAGCAGGATATCTTTGAGATGATGACTTTAGATCATTTTTCAATTTGTGTTTTCACTCTTTAAATATTAACATTTTATTCAGATAGGGCCATGTCTGCTTTCCACCATATCTTTCTACATAAGATGAATTCAAGGCATGTCATGGAGGGCAGTCTCATAAAGTTCTCACAGTTAACCTTACAGTCATTGAAGAAATCAAGGTCAGGGCTCTGACTTTGGGGCCCAAATTGGGTACAAGAATCTCTATCTCAGTTGCTGTGCACAGAGTCACAAAGGTGAAACTTCAAACAGGAACAGCAGATAGATTCTTTAGATGTTCTATATTGTACATCATGGGTTTCCTCAATTCAATGCAAATTGTCCCTAACAGAGAGGGTTTTGTACCTGGGATCCAGGAGTGAACAGAGAGGTGATGTACCTTGTATACAGTTTTTCTAGTGGTTTTGGGTGCCTCATAGCTTTCAATCAAGTAACCATTGAGAAACTGATACAGAGGTTTCATTACTCCACAACATTTTTCCATGTTCAAATTTGCTATATGGGCCTTTTAACCTGATAGGCAGGTGTCTTGGTTACTTTTCTTTCATTACTGAGACAAAATACTCAACACCCAAAGTGAAGGAAGGAGAGGTTTATTTCTTACAGTTTTGGGGTTTCAGTCCATACCCAACTGGCTCCAAAGAAGGGTGACGTGGCTGAGGGGGCAACTGTTCATGGCAGCTCACAAGCAGCAAGAGCAAAACAGAGCAGAAGAGCAGCAAAAGAGACCCGAAACATGTCTTCTTCCCTCCCTTATATAGTATGCAGGTTCCACCCCTGGATGGGTGCAGCACTCACACTGATAATCCCAGCGCTAATTCCAGTGCTAATCCCAGCACTAAACCCAGCACTAAACCCAGCAGTAGGCAATGAATCAATCACAAATGCTAGATTCAGCTGCTTCCATGACTACATGAGCCTTTTGGGGGCCACCTATATACAAACCATAATAGCAGGCCATTCCATTTTATGTTCCTTCTGGGTAATAAGAATGTGGTGTTTTCAATTCTGTTCATAAAGTTTCATTTCATACTTTTCACCCTAGTTGAGGTGGGACTGCAGTGAGACAGTTAAAGATAAATCAAAACTCTATCTCCCTGTTCTTGAAAATTTGATTGAGTCTCATAAACCTCGGGGTTTTGGTCCTTGGGTGTTCCCTTCTGAAACTGTTTCTCCTCACTTTCCTTCTCCTCACAAGCTCTCAGTACTCCTTAGTGCCAGTGTATGAATTCATGTCTTTTGGTTTTATGCACAGGTCACCTTTTAACCCAGTGGGACACTTGGCTTAAATCTTGGAAAATCAATTAGGGTCCTAACTTTTGGGATTTTATAAAAAAGTATGTATTGTTTTGTAGGCCTTTCACAAAAATGGAGAAAGTATAACTCCCTTTGGAACATCTCTTTAATCCTGCACTGCAATCCTGCAAATTATATGAGTGTTGTGTGACAGCCTGATAGAAGTACAGGCGAAAGTCTACCAGGCCTGCTTTTGTCCACACAACAACACAGATTGGATTTGGATGAGAAGTGTTAGAAACATTTCTCAGCTAATTTCTTAATGGATAAAATTATTTGCGTCAAATTTTTTCACCATAAATTGCATTGTGACAGCTCTCAAAAAGTGTGCTGGGTGATGATGTTAAGTACATCCTGTCTCCTGTGCAGCTATCACAACCACCCACCTGCCAAATCCTCACCACTGGCACTGAAGCACTGCACCAATAACAGTAAGTCCACTGTCCTCATCTCTGCACATCCTAACCACTGCCTTTCTCTTTCTATATCTATGTGTTCAGAATCTCTCTTAATGGAATCTGAGAATGTTTAATGTGAGCAATGACATCTAATGTTCTCCAACTAAGTGGGAGAGTTCTTCTGGATAAGGGCTAATTGAATACTTCATTTATTATAGGACAACAATCCCAGATGGTCTAATTTCATCCAGGGTAGATTGTCTGTCCTATGTGTAGTGCTGGTCCTGGAACCTAGCAGTAAAAGAGATGTCAGGCTCATTCTGTCCTATGGCTTAGAGTGGCTGTGTGTACTCTACAGACATCATAGAAGCAACCAGAGAGCAACAAACACTGTTGACCCGCACTGACTCTAAAAATGCAAAGTTGCTATGAGGACCTTTGAGCATCTTAGGAGGGTCACTCAATGTAATGGTCATCCTGGTAATAAGCATAAA
>RJWT010001420.1:0-48474 GCA_004365215.1 Cuniculus paca
AATGATTAAAAACACATCTTTAAGGTCTAGGACTGTGAAGTGAGTGATGGAGGGAGGAAAATGAGAGCATAGTATAAGGGTTTGTCACCACTGGGTGAATTGGGGTAACAGAATCATTGATGAACCTAAAGTCTTGTACCAGATGATAGGACCCATTAGGCTTGAGTCTGGGGAGAATGGGAGTATTATAGGGTGAATGCGTAGCTTTAAAAAACCATTTTCTAAAATGTGCTTCATTATAGGTTTCAGTCCCCATAGATATTTGGGAGCTATAGTGTATTGTGGAACACAAGGAAAGATTAAAGGGTCTCTGACACAAATTAATAGGGTATACCATGAGTGGCATAGGTGAGTTTGGAGGTGTCCCAGGCCATGGAATTGACCAGTGAAGTTCGGAGCGAATGAGATAATTTTAAGGCACACTGTGTTGGTGTGTTGAGGATGAGAGCTGTGGGGAGGGAGAAGGTAAAGGAGAAGTTAAGCTTTTGGAGCAGATCTCTACCTAAAAGTGATGTAGGACATGTTGGTATAATTAGATAGCTATGTGTCAAGAAGAGAGTCTGGAATCAGCATGAAATGAGCCCTGTTTGAAGAGGCTATGTAGGTTGGTCATCAACACCCACTGCAGAGACTGAGACTTAATACAATGACCTGAAAACTCTGGAACAACACTATATGTTGCCTCCATGTCTATAAGTGCAGAAAGTGTCTTCTCTGAGACCTCCAGTAATACTCAGGGCTTCAAGAAGGATACCGTAATGGGGGCCATGGGCCCTGAGCCCCATAAATCTTCCTCAGTAGTAAGGCCAAGTAGATTAGCCAGCAATGAATCCAATGGCAACAAGATGGTCTGTGAGGGAAAGGAATTAGAGGACGGCTTACCCACTTTCTGGTGGCTAGGACAGTCACTCTTCCAGTGGCCCTTGAGATTGCAGAAGAGGCAAGGTCCCAGAGGAGGATGTGGATTGCAGTATTCTCTTGTCCATTGTCCTTCCTTGTTGCATTCAAAGCATGGTCTGGGAGGGACTCGGGCACTTCTGCTTTCTTTCGGTTTACTTGTCTTAGGAGCTCTAAGTGCCACTGATAAAAGATAAGATTGATATTTAGCAAGTTTCTATTTTGTGCTTTTTCTTCCTTTTCAGTTTTCTCTGTTGTTAAAAACATGAAAAGCCATATTAATGAGGTCCCCTTGTGGGGTTTGCGGTCCAAATTCAGATTTTTGTAGTTTTGCCTGAATGTCAGGAGCAGACTGAGAAATAAAATAAGAGCTAGTAAGAATTGTCCCTTCATGAGCATCTGGCTCTACATTAGTTAACTTAATTTGGGTGTCTCTAAGATGTGCTAGGAACATAGCAACATTTTCATTAGCTTCTTGAACCTGTTCTAAAAGCTTGTTGTATTTGGTATGCTTGTGAGCTATTTTATTAAGGCCCACAATTATACATTCAATCATTTTATGTACTATAGAAGAACCTTCTCTTTTTTGGCAATTTCAGTTAGGGTCCTGTTTAGGAATAGTAGCAGGCCAAGGGTCATTTTCAGCAGTGTTTCCTTTATTCTTTTTTTTTTTTTTTTGCGGCACTGGGGATTGAACTCATGACCTTACGCTTGCTGGGCAGATGCTTAGACCGCTGAGCTAGATCCCTAGCCCTGTTTTTGAGACTGGGTTTCACTATGCCATTCAGGCTGGCCTTGAGCTCACCTTGTAGCCCAGGCTGGTCTTGAACTCACAACAATCCGCCTGTCTCAGCCTCCCGAGTGCTGGGATTACAGGTGTGAGCCACCACTCCTGGCTTTGTTTCCTTTGTTCTTATGATCAGCTTCCTCTCAAGAAACTTGCCATAACTGAGTCTGCTCTTGTGAGCTGAGGGTGGTGTTCAGAATCACATAAACATCCTTGAAATGTAAATCATAACGATTAGTTTTAAATTCAAATTCAAATTCTCTAATACAAGTTTGTGGGTCAGTGGAATAGGAATCTAATTTATAGTTAATCTGAGATTGATCAGCAAGAGAAAAAGGAACAAGAATATGAATTAGTCCCTTTGGACCAGCCTGTTCTGAAGGGGGAGTAGTGATTGAGACTGAGAAGACTGGGGTGGAAGGTGTAGATGGGCACCGAGCAGTCAGTTGCCCTGCAAGCATCTGTGGGCAGCTACATTGTGATCAGTCATAAGATGGCCACTCATCACCATGCACTGGGGGAAGCACAAGGCAACTGTTTATCATGGGACTCACAACAAAATAGTGACTTCTGGTCACATGGTGAGGTACTGTAAAATGGGGGCTGCTGTGGACCACAAGACAGTGGTTGAATAACATGTGGCTTGCTAGTTGGCTGAGAGATGTGACACTGAGTGTGGTGAGCCAGTGGGGAAAATGGTGATGCAAGAGAGGAGACATCTGATGGCCCAGAGGGCTCAGGCTGAGGGGATTGAGGAATCTGAGACTGGGGAGATGGAGTAAAGGAAGGGTTAGACTATTGGGGGTGAGGAAAAGGAAGAGGATGTGGCAGTGGACTCAGGAACCTCTGGTTGAGAAGGCCAAGGGGTTTGGGTTCAGGGATATGGGGGAGTGAAAGTGAAGACAGTTTTCACATCATCTAATGGGGCCTGTGTGTGGGGGGAGATCCTGGTAGAGTAGAGTGAGTTAGAAATATTTGAGCCACTGTGTATGACTGAATAAAAGAGGGACACATCCTCAGAGTGAAAAAGGCCTGGACATAAGGAATTTCTGCTGACTTGACATTGCCATGACAAAAGTTACATAAATCTTGCAGGATTGAGGGGTCAAAAGTCTCCCTTTAGGCCATTGGCTGCCTTTAAGTTGGTAGGTTGGCCAAGCCTCCTGGCAGTAAAAGATGAGTTTTTTGGTTTTTATGGCCTTTTTGAAGCCAGGGGCACCAGGGTTATGAACCAGGCACTCCAGAGGTGTATTTTTTTGGGGACAGGAAGTAATATTCCCTATAGTGATCAAATTAGAGGTGAGCCAAGGGAACAGCTTTGCCTCGGGCCATGAGAGCTGTAAGTCCCGCACAAGGAATGTGAAAGCTGTCCCAGGTCATGCTCTTCAAAAGAGGTCATCATCTGTTTTGAAAGTGTGACAAAGATGGTCCCTATACCCGTTCTCTTTGTCCATCACTGAGAGTGTGGGACAGGTTCCCAGGGTCCAGAGGGTAACAATTCTGCCTCAGGGCATCTGCCCAAGGAACATGAGAATTATTATCTTTATCCAAGGGATGGATGGATGGTTGAGTTTACCTCATGGGCCCATGAATTTCTAAGGCTAACAGCTCTGCCTCATCAGTGAAGGATTGTGAGAGCTGTTATGGACTGAGAAATGGAAATGGGAAACTCCAAACAGAAAGGTGGCTCACCTGTGACAAATGACATGGGTCAGCATTGGATGCAAGTAGGCAATGGCACATAAGCAGGTCCCAGAGCAAAGAAAGGGTGGCTCACAGACAGGGGGGCTCAATACTGGGGTAATCCTGGGAGCCACTCTCACTGTTGTCTTGAGTCATGTGGCACCAAATGTTAGAATATTTTGGACCAATAGAGAAGCACAAAAAAGGAAAGAGGGAAAATAACTTTTACTGAGGATGCAGGAAGGAGCATACAACTCACATGGTTGAGCTATCTCCTCCATCAGATATGGAGGAGACAGGGCAGTGCATTATATGACCTCTGACTGGAAGCTTGGGGGGGCATTGTTGACACGTGAGAAACTAATTGGATTCTCTTTGTGCACTGCGAAAAGAGGACGTTGTAATCAGGCCAAAGGGAAGGGACGTTGTACTGATCAGGGTGGAATGCCTCCATAATGTCCAGTAATTTATACTAGGGCAGAAACCTCTTGCACACAGTCACCAGGGTCCAATGCTGGTGTCACCTCTCCTACCTAGTGCCATCCTCACCCTTGCTAGAGCCCCTCTCCACCCTGGCCATTTATATTGTGCAGAGGAGCATGGGTCTAGGGGCACCCTGCGTTCCAGGGAGGCCTGGCATCCTGGATCCCTGGGCGGTGGCTGGGAGACCTGGCCAGTTCCTTTTGCTGAACACTATCTCCATCCCAGGGCAACACAGCCCCAATGGAACATCCACATTTCCCTCCCAGTCTGCAGCAAGAGCGAATTGCAGCCTCTACCTTGATTGAGGAAAGAGTACTGTTAAGGGGAAGGTGACTTAGCTGCTTGCAAAAGCACCGTCACTTTTTAAAGAAACCAATGTAAACCCCCCCCCACTTCATACTGGGATTTGAACCGAGGGCCTTCACACTGAGCTCTATCCCTGATCCCTTCCCATCTTTTCATTTTATTTTGTTTTGGACATGGTTCCCCAGTCCCTTTTTATTTTATTTTGAAACAGCCTTTGCTAAGTTGCCTGGTCTGGGCTAGAACTTGGAGTCTTCCTGTCTCAGTTTCCAAGAGTGCTGGAATTACAAGTATGCACCACCACACCCAGTTAAAATCTATGTATTTGATTCAGGTGCTTTTATTTTTTAGCTGGAAAACAAACTCAGAACCTTACACTTGCCAGGCAGGTGCTTATGCTGCTGAGTTAAGTCTCAGGTCCTTAAAATCTGTATATTTGAGAAAGGATATATTCAGTAAATACAAAATAAGAACATTTGCTTCCACTGCATCTGGCAATATGTTAACAAAAGTACTTTAAAAATCTTGGGTCCAAACCAATCATTGTCTTTTAGCTTTCAATGGTGGTGAAATAAATGAAAATTGTGTTTTCTATTTTTCCTCCTTAAAGAGAGCAAGATGCCCATTGTGGTAGTTTTAGATAGACAGATAAGGCAAAAGAAATAAATTGGCAGTTTGAGACCACAGTGGTGACTACTGAATGACTGGTTCTGCAAAAGTATGCTATAGACAAAATTTGAACAAATGCATTCTTCCTTGTGCATTTTTGCTACTGACTGAGATTAATGACTTCTCATTGTGCCTGGAAAATGTTGACACAGCACGTGCCTGTGTATGTACATGTCTCTAAAGGTAAGTATGGGTAGTTATTTGTAGGTTTTTCAAATTCATAATAATTCAGTAGAACTGTTGCTCAAGAAAATGTGCAAACTATTTAAAATACAAAACTCTGCCAAAAATAGACATTATGGAAAACTTTACTTTTGGATTACATATACCACCTTCTGCTACTGCAGCTTATTAGTAATATTATTTGGCCATTTTTTTTGGTACCAGAGTTCAAACTCATGACTTTTCACTTGCCAGGCAAGCACTTATGCTGCTGAGCTATATCCTGGCCCAGTAATGTTATTTGGATTGCAGTGTTTTGGAATTTCTAAGGAACAATTTTATAAACCCCAGGAAAGTTGGCTTTGTATGAATTATATGTGAGGTCTTTGTATGTTAGTGTTTAACTGAGTTTTGCTATTGCTATTTATTTTGCTTTGCTATTTATTTTATTTTATTTTTTAATTTTTCTTTTTTTTTTTGTGGCACCAGGGACTGAACTCAAGACCTCACACTTGCCAGGCAGGTGCTTATGCCTCTGAGCTAAATCTCTGGCCCTTTTGTTTTGTTTTTTTTGTTTAATGACCAGGAGAGCTAAAATGCCTAAGAAACCTGCAGTGAAAAAAGGGTTCCCAAGGCACCTCAAGGAGCCAGTGGCGGTAAGGTTTTGCCTGGCTTGATGCATGTGTGTTCTTTCTTCTGTTCTTCTCTGTCTTGTGTGTGTGTGGTCAGGAGGGAGGGTGGAAAAGGGGTACTAGTAGGTGAAACAGAGTTAGATTTACTGAATTGTGTCTAACCAGTTCTAGCTGTGTTGCTGTGCATTGCAGTCTTTGGTTGTTGACCACATGCTTGGTATAACTAATCAGAAGTCTCCCCCTGGCTTCATTTCAGTCTTCTTGGGATGAAGGCGAGACTTTCTGCTCAGACTTGAGAGCCCTGTCCCACCTGCATGAAATAACCAAAGATTCCAATGGAGGCCCACACTCCAAGTGTCATAGACTCTGAAACAGCTTGATTCACTTGAGTGCCTCATAATTGCAAGTGGTTTCAGGCTCAGGAACTGGTTTTTACAATGAAAGAAAAAATAATAGAGGATTGGTTTTCTCAGAGGCATTTGAAATCCTGCTCCCTGCCCTGCCACTGGAAAGAGTGGCAGGTGCTTGGGCACACTATTGGATCCCTAACACACCTCCTCTGTCTTTTTATACCTTCTATATTAAGTGTTAGGTTAAGCTAACAAGGTTTAATTGACATTCAATTTCAAAGAATTCCAGCAGCTTTTATTTTGTTTAGAGGGATCTTTATTAGTCACAGAGCTTACTCACTTGTGCATAGTATAAAAGTCAACCTGTACAATTTGATACTTTTGTTATCCAAATTCATTTTGAAATTTCATATATTTTAAATGTTTTCTCATGTCTCATGAATCTTGTTTCCATTCTATGATCCTGAGCAGTAGATTTCACTGTTCAAGGCTCTGAGTTTATATTGGTCTCATAAATTGATACACTGAATGTGTGTTGAATGAATGAATGAATGAATGAGAAGCTTAAATGAGAAATGAGGTTGACTGGCAACCTCCTGATTTTTTTCCAGGTGTACTGCAGGGTGTGCCCACTGAGATTCGCTGACCAAAAGGGCAACTGCATTGAGGTCATCAGCAACACAACCGTGAAGTTTCATCCTCCTGAGGGCTTCTACAAAGTGAACAGAAATGGACATGACAAGGAGGTAATTCCTACCACAACCAGCTTGTTTTCACTTGAGAGAATTTCCTCAGTGACTTCTGTGTTAAACTTAACAGAGTTTTGTACGTGATTCCATTGTTTGAAAGACGTGTTTCCTTTCTTATCACCACTGTATCCAATGCACTTTGATTTCCAGGGTATACACACATCTGGTGTGCTGGTGTTAGGGGCCTGCCTTCAGGGCATAATATTAGGGAGTGTTTAATAAGCAATGACATAATCTTGTGCCCATCAGTTTTACATATATGATTTCAGTCAGGCATGGAAATTGAAACAACATATAACAGTAGACATTGTGTATTTATGTCAACAACTCCATCTTCCAACTTCCTCTTTTTTTTTAAGACAGTGTCTTGTTATGCAGTTCAGGCTGGCCTTGAACCCATGACGTAGCCCACGATGGCCTTGAACTCATGGCAGTACTCCTGCTTCAGCCTCCCAAATTCTGGGCTTAATCCTCACAGGTGGCTGGGTGGTCAAGGTGATGGACTGCTAATCAAAATGCTGGGATTACAGGTGTGCCCACCAAACCCAGCTCAGCTGTTGTTCTTCTTTCTTCTCCCTCTCTTCTTTCTCCTCTGCCTCTTCCTCCCTCTTTTTTCTTCTTCGGTAGTGAGGGTTGAACCCACACCTTCACACTTTGCTGCATCCCCAGCTCTTCTTTATTTTGAGCCAGGGTCTTGCTCAGTTGCCCAGGCTGAGCTTGTGTACTGGGGTCACAGGCATGTACCTACACACTTAGCTTATGTCAACCTCTTATAAAGTATTTCTATATTTAGTCCAATACTTAACACAGAAATACAAAGTTTAGCTCTGCTGAACAAATGTGCTGAGACAGCAGCTGGAGGTAGAAGGAAATTTGTAAAAATGAGAAAGACAACACTTGTCTTGATGACTTTACAGATTAGTCAGGAAGGGTGTTAGGTGGGGTCCCTCATAGAGCAGAGCAGCAAGTTGGGTGCTAAAGAGGAGGGTATGGGGGGAACAGAGAGAAGGGGGTCTGGGCTGTCTTCTCTCCTTCCCATGGCTGTGCATTCTTCATGCTCACTGTGGCTGGGATGTGGCCCTTTGGAAGATATCCATGGCCCCTGCAGTGAAATTTGATACTCTTTGTCCTCACTAAAGCCCAAGCAGCACCCTGCTTCCCGCAGCTGTTGCTCCTTCCAACTTTTCCTCTTTAATGTCTTAGTCTCTCCCAGAAAAGAAACAAATGAAGTTAGGAACCATTGTTACCTTCTTATCTCTTTGTCCAGCAGCCCTGGGCAGAATCCAGGCCCTTAATGTTCAGTGATTGAGTTTTTGGGGCTCAACCATGGACACAGAAAATAAGAGGCAGAAATAAAAGAGGGGAAGTTTAATATGGGCACAGAGAGTCACCACACAAGGTCCTGTGCTGGCTCTCTGAGGGAAACAGGAAATGAGCAAGCTTACATGCATCACAGTGGGGATGTGGTTAAGGAGTTTGTTAGCTTGGTGTGACAGGGGATTGGGTAGTTTTTGGTGCATGTGGGTCTGTGCTAGGCATTGTGGGATGAAGAAGCCGCAGGGTCAGCTGGGATGAAGAACATTCAGCAATGATGACTGTGCAGCTTTTGTTCATTGCCATCTTGCCAGTGGTCAAATGCATCATTCCCATCTCTTGTTGATAGGGAGCATTGTTGGTCTTTCAGTGGCTACTTCCTGCTGTGTTGGGGCAGAGTTGGTCTAGAAGCATGGGAATGGTGGGTCCACTGTGCAGTAGGTGGTGCACCATGGTGAAGGAGAATCTCTTCGGATGTGACAGCTGCTATCCTGGATTGGATGAACCTGGAAAGACACTTAAAAGCACAGGGCACCGAAAGCAAAAAAGTGAGGAATATAGACAGGGTATTATGATGGGCATCAGGATGGGGGCCCATGTGCTAAATGAAGGCCAGAAGTTCCAGACATTGGAGGCACTTTCCTCATTTCTTTTTCTGATCTCTCTGGCTAGGTTTTGAAGCTTAGTGTAGGGAAAGCCTCAAACCAACCTGAGAAAGTACAGACCAGTGTTAGAAGGTATCCAATGTTTTTGTACTTAGGCATGTATGTGAAGTATATCTGCCAGTCCTGGCCAGGGGTGTGATCACAGAGACAATGGGTGGAAAACAAAGGAGGTGGTGTATTTCCTTGTGAAGAAGTCTTGGTTCAGAGTCTGTAGTTTAGGGTTACTTTATGAATAAGGGCCAGGAGGCCTGGGTAAGAAATAACTGGGGATAAGAGTCTGCTTAATGCTAGCCCCCCTACATGAAAGCAGTTGTGTAAGTTGGTGATAATCTCTTTTGCTTGTTGTTCTGGGAGTAATAATCTTGGCCCATGAAAGAGCCATTGCTGAGAGTTTTGGGTGTACTTGAGTTTATTAAGGAGTTGGAGTTGTTTTGGAAAGTATGTGGGAGGAGGTAGGTCTTTTGGGATTAGAAGGAGGAGGTGCACTTGGCAGGGCTGTTGTGCAGCCAGTTTTGCCTGGGAGTTGGCAAAGGCATTTCCATGGGAGACAGGGTCACTTGGGACCTGACGACCTCTACAATGTATGACTGCCACTGATTTGGGAGTTGAGCTGTCTCTAGTAATTTGAGAATTGGGGTGCATCGGTGATGGGGTATTCCTGTGCATTTATGAGTCCTCATTCTTGCCAAATCACCACATAAGAGTGTAGGATGCTAAAGGTGTATTTGGAGTCTGTGTAGATGTTGATGATTTTTGCCTTTGACCAGAGTGAGAACTTCTATCAGGGTAATGAGTTTTGCCTTTTGTGAAGATGTCCCTGGAGGTAATGGACTGGTTTCAATGACTGTGGTGCCACTGACAATGGTGTAACCAGCCCTTTTATATGTAGTACTGTTGGTTGAACTGCCACCTATGAACAACGTGTCAGATGCAGAAGGGAGCGGGCTATCATGGATGTGAGGAAAAGTGGAGGGGTTCATCAGAAGGAAGTCTACACAACTGTGTATAAGGTCAGAGTTGGTATCTGAAGATGGGAGAGGTAGCAAAGTAGCTGGGTCAAGTGTGTTACACACAGAAAGTGTGATATCTGGATCCTGCAATAAGGCTAGATGTACTTGTTGTAATCCTGAGGGAGTCATTAGTTCCAGGAGTGTTTTGTGGTTTGTGAGGTCAGTCTATCAGTGAGGTAAGCAGACCATGATGTTTTGACCAAGAGTGAACTTTTTGGCCTCCTAGAACAAAATGGCCACTGCTGCCAGTGCCCTGAGGCAGGGTGGCCATCTTCACACTGTGGTGTCTAATTGTTTTGAGAGTAAGCATCAGCCTGAATGAAGGTTCTTTTATATGGTCCAGTACCCCAACAGCACTGTGATTGTCTAGAGATGTATATAAGGGAAAAGGAATAGTTGGGTTGGGAAGAATCAGTGCTGGGTCTTTGAGAAAAGCCTCCTGTCACTTTGAGAAGGGGGTGTCAATAGGTGCTGTGGGATCAAGTGTTTCTGAACGTGGTCTTCTGGTGGCATTGTATATGGACAGTGCTAAAGAGGTGAAATTGGGGATCCAGAGGTGGAAAAAGTTTGCTAAGCCTAAGAAGGAGAGTAGCTGTTGTTTTGTAGTGGGCACTTGTAGATTAGAGAGAATGGCTTTGTGATCAGACATTATGCAGTGGGTAGTAGGAGTGAGGATGAGACCCAATTATTTGACTTTTGGTGGTGTAATTTGGGCCTTATTTGGAGAAGCTTGGTACCCATGGCCAGAGAGAAAGTTGAGCAAAGTGACAGTATTGGTTATGACTGAAGAGTAAGAAGGTGAGCAGAGGAGGAGGTCATCCATGTACTGGATGAGGGTACTAAGCTGAAGGTCAACTGCAGTTAGGTAAACAGCAAACGCTTAACTGAAAAAATGGGGGCTGTCACTAAAACCTTGAGGCAGCACAGTTCCAGTGAGTTGAGACTTTTTTTTTGTGGCACCGGGGATTAAACTCATGACCTTGCACTTGCCAGGCAGGTGCTTAGACCGTTGAGCTAGATCTCTGGCCCTGGTATTTTTGAGACAGGGTCTCACTATACTGTTCAGGCTGGCCTTGAGCTCACTTTGTAGCCCAGGCTGGTCTCGAATTCACAACGATCCACCTGTCTCAGCTTCCCGAGTGCTGGGATTACAGGCGTGAGCCACCACGCCTGGCAAGTTGAACCTTTTGAAAGGTGTCTGGATCTGTCCAGGTGAATGCAAAGAGATCTTGACAGTCAGGGTGTAGAGGAATGATGAAAAGGGCATCTTCAAGTTCTAAAACTGAGAAGTGGGAGGTAGAAGAAGGTATATGGGATAATAAGGTATAGGGGTAGGGGACCACAGTGTGTATGGGTAGCACTGCCTTGTAGGTAGCCCTTAGGTCTTGGACTAATCAGTAAAACAGGGAGAATCAGGGTGTTGTAGGGAGAGTGGGTGAGTTTTAGGTGCTGTGCTGTCTCTCTCCATGCCCATATTAAACTTTCCCCCCTTTTGTTTCTCTTATTTTCCATGCCTGTAGTTATCATTCAGATCTGGTTCTCAGCAAGTCCTCTGCTCAGATCCTCACACCACACACACACTGGATGCTCACAGTTCTACTCCACTGTGCATCTCCAAATGGTCCTTCTGGATCTAGCCCTGCTGCCACTACTTTATTCCCATAGTCACTGAGACCAGCCTCCCTCAAACTATGAGGAGAAGGAATAGTTTTGTTTTTTCACATTGGCTGCATGGCAGCTGATACTCTGGTTCAGCTCATGCTCAATGGAACCAGTTGGGTGAGTTTGATGGCAGACTATTAGTGAGCTGTGCCCATTGGACACAGGCTGAGGTGCTGTAGCAGTACAGTTGCTGAAAAAGTTTCTAAATGCTAAAGTAACCTCTTGATACAGTTCTCAGGCAGGCCCTGACTTGCTGACCACATTTTGAGCTGACTCTGATGACACTGTGCTCTGGCCCACCTGGACTGTCTTTATTTTGGCAATCTTCTTATTAGATCTATTTTCACAGGGCAGCCATAATTGTTTTAAGAGTCTTGCTGTGTAGCTCAGACTGGCCTTGAAATTCATTATGTAGCCTAGACTGGCCTCAAACTCACAGGGATCCTCCTATCTCAGCCTCCTCCAGAGTCCTGGGATTACAGGCAACAGAATGCTCTTTCAAAGCATAAAGGAGATCTTATCATTTCCCATGTAAAACCTTTCAAGGAATAAAGTCTTTTGAGGAGTAAAATGCTATGGAGGCTGCCTCCTGTTTATCTCTCCCCCTTAGCCTTTAACACTTAACAATCTTTTGGGTTCATTGGATAAACCAAACCCTGCTACAAGAGCTTTATCCCTGGGTCTTGGCTTTCAGGGTACTGAGATTACTGGTGTGCACCACCTCATCTGTAGAAACACCCCACCTTAGTTATTGCTGTTCTCAATGACCTTTTTGTAAAGGAAAAAATAATAGAATAGTGTATGAAGTAATAAAGATTTCCATAAAAATATGACTCTGAAACATAATACATTTTGGTCTTCCCTGTCACTTGATGAAAACAAAGTTTAGTTTTTAGTAGACTTAAAACTTTTCTATGCATTCTTCAGGAGTTGAGACTGGAAATATTTACTGGTTGGCAAACTGATATAACTTACATATGTCAAGATTGTGTCAGTCAGTTGCTAAGAGAATAAGGGTTGTGAATTTCAAGACCTATCATATTTTTCCTTTCTGTGTCTGAACTGTCCATAATGAAATGTGCGAGGCATCAGCAGATACATTTCTAGGCTACATAGTGCAGAGAGCCATGGAAATGTATTTCATCTTCTGTCCACAGACTCAGTACTCCTTCAAGCAAGTGTTTGGTGCTCACACCACCCAGCAGGAGCTTTTTGATACTGTGGCAAAGCCCTTAGTGGACGACCTCATTCATGGCAAAAATGGTGAGATTCTTGAGAATTTGCTTGGATTGTCCTGTCGTCATCATCGGTGGTGGCGGCTGCTGCGGCTGCTTCTTCTTCTTCTTCTTCTTCTTCTTCTTCTTCTTCTTCTTCTTCTACACAGTCTCACTATGTAACTTAGACTGACCTTGAACTCACAGTGATCCTCCTGCCTCAGCCTCCCTAGTGTTGGGATTACAGGGGTGCACCAGCTTGCCTGGTGTTCTTCTTTCAATAAAAATGTTTTTGATATTTACAAGTTGGTTTCAATTTCACTTCAATTCAGATTCATTAAAGTGATGTTAAACCTGCTGTTTTTGAGAAAGTTAATTTTCATGTTTTATGCTTATGATGGAGGACATGCTCTAAGCACAGGACTTTAGCTAACTCACTATGACTTGCTGCACCACAGGTCTCCTCTTTACATATGGTGTGACAGGAAGCGGGAAAGCTCACACCATAATGGGTTCTCCAGGGGAAGGAGGGCTGCTTCCTCGGTGTTTGAAGATGGTCTTCAACAGCATAGGGCCATTTCAGGCCAAACGCTATGTAAGTATTAGTCTGCTGTGTTGTGCCTATTTTAGTTTAGCTTTTAGTTTTAGTTTTGGGTTTTTTTTTTGTTTTGACACAGGGTCCCACTGTGTAGTTCAAACTGGCCTTGAACTCACTGTATAGCTCAGGCTGGCCTCAAATTCACAGCAATCCTCCTACCTCAGCCTCCCAAGTGCTGAGATTACAGGCATGCACCACCACACAGCCCATGTTGTTCCTATTTTACACAGGCCCAAGGTGCCCTTAATACAGTGGTATTAGGAAGAATCAAAGCATCAGGGCCATCTTGAAACTTACATGTTAAAATGTTAGAGTTCATTTCTTACATATGTTTTGTACTACTTAAGTCAAATTCTTTTTTTTTTATTTTGAAAAGAATACAACCAAACAAAACAAAACAGAGTAAAATCAATCAAAGCAAAGCAATGAACATGGTACATGACTTTTAAACAGGGTAAAAAGCAATGAATAAGGCTACTATAATGCCTCTTGTTATCTGCAATATACCTGCCTGTACCATGAGGGATAAGTAAAATCAAACAAAATACAACAAACTAAAGCAGTAGAAACAAAACAAAACAAGCAGAACAATGTAAGCAATACAGAATTTCAAGATATTAGCAAAACAGCATTGGCTACCATAATATTTGTTATCTTCAGAATAGTTACCTACACCTTCAGATATATTACAATCAAACCACACAGAATAGAGTAAAATCAATCAAAGCAAACAATGAAAGCCATACAGGGTTTGTAAACAAGATAGTTGGACATCCTCGATGGCTGCAATTTTATATTTTGTTATCTTTAAAATAGCTGTCCATGCCATCAAGTATAATAAAATCAAACAAATCAGAATAAAATGAAACTGATCAGAACTATGAATACAATCTGAAATTCAAATCATAATAGATTAATAGTGGTTATTTCCTTCCCTTTTTAGATAATTCCTTCCCTTTGACTTTCCCAATATGTATTGTGCATTTTGGATCCCACTAATGCCTTTAGTTTGTTATGCTATGGAGACAACACAAAATTCACCATTGTGACTCTGAGGCATTACATGAATTAGCACTGTTATCAGTTGCCTCTATCTACCTACAAGAGCCTTGAGGTTATCTTCCTTTATAGCTGAGTAGGTTTCCACCCCATGGAATCCCATGTCTTTTTTATCCATTCTGCAATTAAAGGGCAGGCTAAACTATTTTTTTTTCCTAGCTCCCTGTCACACAGGGCATTGTTCTCTCTCCTTTGACTTTCAGACTATGAATTTTCTTTCTTTTTCTTCTTTCTCTAAAATGTCCTTTAGTTATCTTTGTAGGGTTGGTTTGTTGGTCATGAATTCCTAGAGTTGTTCTTTGTCATGGAAGTATCTTGTTTCTCCATTAATTTTGAAAGAAAGTTTTGCAGGGTACATCAGTCTGGGTTGGAAGTTGTTTTCTTTCAGGACTTGCATTAAGTCAAATTCTAAGAAGCACTGTTTGACCTTTGCTATTCCTTCAGGTTTTTAAATCTAGTGATAGGAATAGCATGGAAATTCAGTGTGAGGTTGATGCCTTATTAGAACGTCAGAAACGAGAAGCCATACCCAACCCGAAGACCACCTCTGCCAAGTAAGTAATCACCTCTGGAGGCTCCTGAGTGGTGAATGGACTGTTTTCTCTGCTGTTCTCTCTGGTTTCAAGCATCTGGTTTGTGCTGCAGTTGTAAGAAGCTGCCTATGGGGGGAGGGTTAGAGCCCAGACTGGGAATCCAGAAGGACTGGTGGCATTAACAAATCTGAGTAATTAGGAATAAAGTGGATTTCTGCACCCTCCTGTAAGGCCAGAACATCTGTGTTAGAGCTTTAGTTTCCCTGTGGCACTGTTTCCTTCGGATCATGACTAAGAGTGAATAAAATAACTTCATTTTTGTTTTTTCAGGCAACAAGTAGATCCAGACTTTACAGATATAATAAATGTCCAAGAATGCTGCAAAGTAGAACAAGTTGATAAAGACAGTGTCTATGGTGTATTTGTCTCTTACATTGAAATATATAATAATTACATTTATGATCTACTGGAGGAAGAGCCATTTGATCCAATAAAGAGCAAGTAAGTAGAGGTGTGAGCATGTTAGCTGTCCACCTAGGGGCCATCCCTCAGGGAGCCTTTAGTTTTTCAGCTGTAAATGGGGACAATGCTTGCATTTGTTTTCAGAGGGAGTGGAGTAACTCACATACGTATTTAGTGTTCAGTGAGCACTTATTGCTAATGATATTGTAGGTGTTTTAGGGAAGTAGTGGGCTCAGGCATATAAGGAAAAAGTGACCCAGATATTCATTTGGAGATTAGTTTTTGTTCTTGGTTTTTAAGACAGGGCCTCGCTATACAGCTGTACATTTCATGCTGAGTGTGACCTCAATATGTAGCCAAGCATGGACTCAAACACAGAATGAGCCTCCTGACTCAGCCTCTCAACTGCTGGGATTACAGGCTTGCGGCACCATACTCAGCTGGAGATTACTTTTGAGAACTCTCGGCTCTGAGTTATTCTGAGCAGGTCCTTGATTAATTATACAAGGGAGCATCCCTGCTGATGCAAGCTGGGGCTCCCTTTCCAGGACCTGATGCTCATCATGGGGAGTTTCACAGTCTCTTTAGCCCTCTGTCCTGGACGTCTCTATGGAGCTTGATGTACAGGTGTTCTCTGATCTTCCATTGTTGATTAATACCAAGTGACATCACATTGCTATTCTGCCAGATTTCAGACTCTGCCTTAGGTTTCCTGGGTTTTGCCTTGCTGGGAACCTAAGACAAGACCTAGTTACCATCAGGGGTACAAATAATAAACCTGCATTTGTGTCCAAGCCAACTCTGGAATCTTAGGTCTAATGTTCGTATTGTATCTTGTTCCTCTTGTGGAGGGTTTTGTTCCTCAGCTAAAAGTTGACCTTTAGTGCCATCTCTGTTAGGGCCTCTCAGGACACCTGTGACATGCAGGCCTGTATCTTATATTTAACATGTGTGAGTTGTACACAGTGGTACATGCCTGTAGTCCCAGCCCTCAGGAGTCTGAGGCAGGAGGATTGCTGTGAGTTTGAGGCTACTCTTGGTTACATGGCAAGTTCAAGGTCTGCCTGACCTGCATAGTAAAGCCCTGTCTCCAAAAAGAGAAAAAAAAATTGTGTGTATCTGCCTAATGGAACACACTGGAGAAACAGCTAGATTAAGAAAACAGGAGTCACTGTATATGGTTGATTTCTATGAAAGATGGGTTTTGGTTGAGGCCAAACTTGCTAAACATTTGTATGACACTTACAGAACCACATTTCAGAGGAGGAGCTTCCTTTGGGGTCCTCAAATTTACCAAGTAGGAAGATAAGTGGAGTAAACCTAAGCATTTTAATTCTACACATTTATGTGAAGAAAGACTGTCCTTTTTTTTTTTTGCTCTAGTTAATCCTTCCTTAAATGAGAACTTTACCAAGGAACTTATTTTTTGTTCATTTGTTTTGAGGCAGGGTCTTGCTATGGAGTTCAGGCTGACCTTGAACTCACTTTATAGCCCAGGCTGACCTCAAAATCACAGTAATCCTCTGGCCCCAGCCTCTGGAGTGCTGGGATTACAGGTGTGAGTCACCACACATAGTGGGACTTATATTTGGAGGTGCCATTTTTTACTCTTGGAGTGTTAGTATTAAAATACTTTTGGACTTATAAACATGTGAAAGAGTAAAGATCTTACTATGTGTATGTGTTGTTTGCGTGTGTGTTTTCTGGTACTGGGGTTTGAATATGGGGCCTTTGCATTTTGTTACATACCCAGCTGTCCCCCCTCACTTTATTTTTTATTTTGAGATAGGGTCTTGCTAAGTCATTAAGTCACTCAGATGTGGCTCAAACTTGTAATACTCCTGCCTCAGCCTCCCAGAGTGCTGGAATTTCAGGTGTGTGCCACTACATCTGACGATAACTGATTTTTATTACTGATTTTACTATTTTCCTATTTGTTTCAAGTTTGTAGTTATTTTTACTCCAGGTTTGTGTGTATGCATTTTCCTAAACTTTGGTAATGTCATTCATTTCTTCCATGTCAAACTGTGTGCCACATTTTTGTTTGGTTTGTGTAAATTGGGATTTTTTCAAAGGACGCTGTCTTGCTTAACTATGTTATGCAAAGGAAGACCATCAAAAGTGCCATTGTGCTTGGTAACCTTCCCATTTACTTCCTGGAAGAAGTTTACAAGGTGCTTATTAGCCTTTCATTCAGATTTAATTTGGAAGGGCAATGTTAGACTTGCTTTTCTAAGCTATTAATTTTTCCTGTGTTTGTCCATGTGACAGGGTCTTCCTTTGTGTGTAGTTTGGTGTGACCTTGAACTCACTATTTAGCCCAGGCATGCCTCAAATTTGAAGCAATCTTCCTGACTCAACCTCCCCAGTGCTAGGACTGCAAGCATGCACCATCACACCTGGCGCTTTTAGTGGTTCTTAATGCAATGAAGAAATCCTGCAGTTGGAGTGTTTTTAAGATACCTTTCATCATGCCTGTCTCTAGTCTGGGCTGCAGTGCTGCTGTGGAAGCTGTAGTATTTTTCCAACTCCTTTGGTAGGTGGCACAGTTGCAGGAACCCCAGGAGGAGCACAGATTTTGTGTATGTGGGGGTGTTGCCTCTTTCCTAAAGAGAGGGGTGCAGGTACATGCTTAAAGTGGCAGATGGCCATGGCACACTTGCATGGAAGTTTTCATGGACTCTGGGCTGGTTGCTACCTCTGTGCCTTCCTTGCCCCCAAACTGTCTTTGGAAACGGTGTCACTGCTGAAAAAAGTAGCTGAGCACAGTCATACATGTGGGTGCTCTGTTGCCACCAAGGCAGAACCATTGGGGACCTGCCCCACCTTGGTGTGAAGTCACGCATGTGATGTTGTGGTCCTCTGTACTCTGATTTATGAATGTTTCTTGTGCTCTGTTAGTGAACCAGAGGAAAACTTTTACAACAGAGCTGCTTTCTGTTACCTTGTTTTGTACCCAACCTCGCCTGTGCGACCTCGCCATCATACTCTCACATTTCTCTGGGGTCTAAAGCCAGTTTATCTCCAGACAGCACTAGAGTTGCTGAACAGTGTAGTTCTGGTTGTCAGCAAACATATTAGTATCTCCCAGTTTAGGCTTCTAACCTTTTTCTTTCTCGTAGACTGCCACAATCAAAAATGCTGCGTGAAGACAAGAACCACAACATGTACATTGCAGGATGCACTCAAGTGGAAGTGAAATCTACTGAGGAGGCTTTTGAAGTTTTCTGGAGAGGTTAGAGACCCAGCCAGAAGTAGAAGAATGTAAAGTAGTGGGTGGAACCCTGAGAGTGGGTACTCTAATTTGACAGCAGTCTATTGGATTGCATCAGCATGTATGTATAATGAACTGATTCAGGTCCGGTCAATGATATCTCTGTCATCATAGGTCAGACAAAGAGACACATCACAAACGCACACTCGAGCCAGGAGTCCAGCTGCTCCCATAGTGTGTTCAGCATTAAACTGGTGAAGGCTCCACTGGATGTGGATGGGGACAACATCCTGCAGGTAAACTGCAGAGTGCAGGCTTGCTCTCAGCCTCAGTTCTCAACTTCTGGACTTGGAGTTAAATCACGAAGGTGTCCTTACAAGGAAGACTGCACTAGGATTAATGTATATATAGCCAATACTTGAAAATAATTTTTCTTCTCATTAGATAGTGTCTGCACACCTGGAATTTTGCTATGAAAAGGATTTGCATATTTGAAAAAAATCTCCTTGCTTAAGAAGATTGTGCCATTGGTTGTTATTATCCTTAATGATTCTTTTGGATGGAAAAAGTTCAGTTAATATTTTTCCATGTCAGCAGTTTGTCTTCCCAGCATAAATTCAGTTAGCGGGTGGCCAGTGGTCTAAGTGACTTCTCTCCTGGCAGATAGACTGGTGGGGCTTCACCTGCTGATCACTAGTTACTGCCAGACCTGTCATGCTATCAGGCTTATGGCAGTTATTCACAATATTTACACCTCAGTACACAACTAATAACTTGAAGCTGTTTAATGTAATCATACTGCAGCATGCAATTGTGACAGGATGATTTATAGGTGGCAGAAAGAAATGATATTGTACACTACTAGGATTTGAATTCTTATTCCTATTTACTAGTTGTCTGACCTAACTATAATAGTATAATACTACAATAGAGCCTCCTCCTAAGATTGTGTGTGGTGCAAACCTGTAATCCCAGCACCCTAGGAAGGAGGCTGGAACAGGACTACAGGCTCAGCTCAGTCCAGGAAAGTTTGTGCCTTAGTGGGACCCTTCTTAAAATAATAAGTATGCAAGGCTGGGGGTGTAACTCAGTATGAAGGCTCTGGTTGCAATCCTCAGTACTGAGGAAAAAGAAAACAGAGAAGATTGTGAGGACTAAAGGATGTGATGCTTATGAAGTTCATAACTGCTGCTTGGGCACAGTCAGCAGTGAATGTGGCAGTCACTCGGTTAACACATTTCAGCCAGAAAATAGGTATACATGCCACCTTCCATGTACAGTCTATTTCCTTTGAGTCACTTCACAGAAAAGTGTGGGGTGCTGGAGTAAAGTGATAAAGACCAAGTCCCTGTCAACAGGGAGCCCGCATCTTCTGATGCTGAAGGAAGACCTGACACCAGACAAGTGGTGGTTTCATGTCATGTGTGTTTGTCATATGTTTACAGCCACACACATCTGTAACATGCGTCCTCTGCCTTCCCTGTACATGGCATATCATGCAGATATCACATCTGTTAGGACTTCATCATGGATGGACTTGATTCTGCTTCAAGAACACCGTAAGCCATTGTAACTAATTTTAGGTTATTGGCTTTGTGATCCTTTTAGGAAAAAGAACACATCACGATAAGCCAGTTGTTCTTGGTAGATCTTGCTGGCAGTGAAAGAACTAATCGGACCAAAGCAGAAGGGAACAGATTATGTGAAGCAGGTGGGAAAAGTATCATACTTATTGCTATAGCTTTCAAAAACTTACATTGCCAGTTTATTATCTGTGCTCCCAGTGGCAGCTGTAGCATAATTGTCTCCATTTTAGATAATTTACATTATCCCCAACCAGCTTAACTGAAGCAGTATCACTGACCTTTAAATGTAGCTCCTTGTTATTTGGTAAGCCAGATACCAGAGCACAGTGGAGCTGGCTGCCTGTCGCATGGTTCCAGAATGAATGCATTCTTAGGCACACTTGAGGTGAGCCTAAAAAGGTGATGTCTGTGGTCTTAGGAGCTTGAGGAATCTGTCAGACTTGTCTTTGCTAAGAAATGCAAACAATATTAGCCAGAAATAACAACTATGCTGCTTAGAAATCCTTGTTGAGATACAGAGGGGACAGAGTTGTCTGGTTCCTCTGGGCCCAGAGGGGGCTCTAGACTCTTGGTGGAGCCAACATGACCTAAAATGGTCCTGTTTGGAGAATTCTTTAGAGAGAAGATTTTAATAAGAGGACATTAAACCCTGCATCTAATGTACATACTTTATAAACCTGGAGGGGCCTCCTGGGTCATTACCTGCAACGTTGTCTTTTCATAAAAACTGAAAGGATGCTTTTTAACCTATACAGAAGTGCTAATGTAGAAATACAGCCTGACTGGGCATGGTGGCACATGTCTGTAATCTCAGCACTTAAGAGGCTGAGGCCGGAGTGTCACTGCCAGTTTGAGATCAGCCTGGGCTACACAGTGAGGTCAAGGCCAACCTGAACTACATAGGAAAACTCTGTTTCAAAAAAAAATCTGATCCATGCATAGACCACTGTTTATTTGAGCCATGAAAATCTGTGAATGAGTCCCATCTACTAGTCAATATGAAGTTGAGATTTTACCACACTTTAGCCACTAAACTCTTTTCCAATGCTTTCTGTGTGTGTGTTTTGGTCAGGTAACATTAATCAATCACTGATGACGCTAAGAGCATGTATGGAGATCCTGAGAGAGAACCAGATGCACAGAATTAAAAAGGTCAGTGGCAGCTGGTGTTGACCACTTGTATGGTGCTGTTTGTGTGTTTGTCCTGTGTAGTTACATTTGAATGTTCTTATAGATGCTTCCATATAGAGACTCTAAATTAACACTTCTGCTCAAGAACTATTTTGATGGAGAAGGAAAAGTGCGGATGGTCGTGTGTGTGAATCCAAAGACCACTGATTATAAAGAAAACCTGGTAATTTTCACTCATTTATCCCACAAAATCAAGTTTTTTTGTGTGGGGGGTATTGAAAGCTATTTTGATGTGAAGGTTTGCATCTTGAACATTATATAAGTTGACATAGAAACACTGGCTAGAGAAGTGAATGATAACCAATCTCTTTTTGCTTCATGCAGTGATTTCTGAAGGAGGACTTGGAGATGCTTATCTTTTAAAAACCACATATGTTTTGTGTTGCAGCAAGTGATGAGATTTGCAGGAGTGCCCCAAGAGGTGGAAGTCACCAAAGCAGTAGACAAGGCCACATGTGGCTTTCTACCCAGGAGGCGATTCAGAAACCAGATACGAGGAGGCCCAGTTGGAGATGGTATGATGTGGCACTGTAGCATCTACTCACTGGTTGGTCTGGCTCTAAGTTTTGAAAAATCTATTTTATATAAGGCAACAATTTACATTCCTTCTTTTCAAGAACCAAATGCCATGGCTCATTGCACTGGGGCTCTGATTGCACTTGAAACTTGTTTCAGCACTTTCTTTCCTGTGCAACCTTTTGATTTTGTGTGATATGATCCAGAAGCCTTGGTCACTGAGCTGGGCCCACAGAGTTTTCCACTTTTCCCTCTGTGTGAGATTTTGGACATCAACAATGAGCAGACCCTTCCAAGACTGATCGAGAGCTTGGAGAAACATCAGCTGCAACAAGTGATCCCTGATGAGTTTACCAGACCAGGTACCAAGTGGTGTACCTCTGATTCCCCTCATGGCCAGCTGATCATGAAGCAAGAGCTGTTTCTTCTGTTTTTGCATTTGGAAGGATATTATTTACCTATAAGCACTGAGAAGAGGATACTGTAGTGCAGGATGAAAGTGTTTTTCAGTATTAGAAAGAAAGCTTTAAGATGATGGTGGTACACATCTATAATCTCAGCACTCAGGAGGCTGAGGCAGGAGCTTGAAGGCAGCCTGGGCTACATTGAGAGGTCAAGGGTGACCTTTACTAGGGAGACCCTATTTCAGAAAGAAGACAACAGAGAGGAGAAGGAAAGAAGTTTCTGTGAATGTCTTGTCCATTTGAGAATCAAACTCCTGATTCTTTATGGAACATGTTTTTCCCTTACAACCTGCCTCTTGGGGTGAGGTTTTCTGAAAGCTACATTTATTTAGTGTCTTCTAATAAGAGCTCCTTCCACCTGGTTCCTTTGGAGTAAAGCTTGGTCTGTATGCTTTTGTTTCAGCGAATGCTTTCAGTCCTTTATTACAAGAATTTGAAAATGCTGCTACAAATAAAGAAATCTATAGTCAAGGACAACTAAATGAAAAAGAAAAGCTCATTTCAGGACAGAAGTTGGAAATAGAAGGACTGGAAAAGAGGATGAAGAGGCTGGAACATAAGGTTTGCTTTGGGGTCCTGCAGTAGTACCTGCACCAGCCGGGCAGTACTGGTCTCACACTGGGGTCCTCCCCATGCTTGTGCCTGCCACTCAGCAAAGATCACATGGTCATTCATTGTCTTCACCCTCCCCCCCAAGATTATTGGCTTGTTATTAGTAATATTTCTTCCATATGCTTTTTTTAAAAAGAAGCTCCTGAGATAAATGCTCATGTGAGATCATGGAAAAGTACCCATTTGGTTTCTCAGATGCAGCAGATACCTCTGCATGTTCACTGGATGTGAACTTGGGTTACAAATCACACAGTGAGAGTGCAAACTTGGGCTGCCCCTTCTGTGGGCTTTGGGGAGCAGCACTGGATTCCACTCAGTCTCATCTGAGGGTCACTTAGATTCTGGGGGACACAATCTTGCACTGTTTTCTCTATTCTGAAACTTGCCTAAGAAATTACAGCGTTAGGTTTTAGGGGGAAAGGATTTTTGCTTGAAATTAGTTATAACTTTGTCTTTCAGTGAGGAGTTTATTTAATAAGATCTCATTTTAGAGAAAAGCAATGCTTTTTCTATGATTTTTCTTTCCACTATTGTGCTTCCATGAGGAATTTTAAGATTATTTTATAGCCATGTGAAATGTTTGCATGCCAACTATTGAACACAGTGGTCTACTTTCCCAGGTTAAGATTTTAGAGAAAACTTCTACCTATGAAAAAGATGGGCGGAATCTGCAACAAGAGCTTGAAACCCAGAATCAGCAACTTCAGCAACAGATTTCCAAGCAGTGCAGGCTGGAAAGAAGTTGTCAAGGCATGGTGGCAGAAATGACCACGAAGTGGCAGAAAGAATGGCTGAGTGTCACCCTCTCAATGCTCCCAGAGCTGGGAAGTTTTCTTCAAGCTGTAATTCAGCTGTTTTCAGCACCTGTACTTTCGGTAAGGCATTGGTTCATCTGAGGAAGAATGGGAGAACTTGTCAGTTTAAGACGAGAAAGTGATGAGGTAGATGGGTGCTCCTGTTGGAGGTGACTGAGAATGTGCTGTTGGTCATCTGTAGGACTATCACCTGGTAGCCACACAGCTGGAAATGCAAAACCAACTCTGGGTCAAGGATGAAAAACTGAAACTGCTGAAAGCTATCGTTACTGAGCCCAAAGCAGAAAAGCCACAGAAACCCTCTCAGGAGCAAGAGCAGGGCCAAGAAAAAGACACTCATAGATTAACTGCTGCATTGCCAGCTGTAAGTTACCTTTTATTTCAAATTAAAAGCACTTTGACTGATCCAAGGGTGTTTAAGTGAACTCACTTCCGTATTTTTTTCTTACAAACTAAAGTAATTTCCTTTGAATCTAAATAAAGGGACAAAGTTAATGTTGTGATTTTTCTCTTTAGTATAATCTTAACATAGCTATTGTGAAACTTTGCTTCTAAGTAAACTGATTTTATAGTAAATATTTGCTTTAGATTTTTTTTTACTTTAGATTTTAACTTAGGTGCCCTGATTACTTGTTACTGACATAGCAATGGGTCCCAAGGACCTATAAACAGATGCTTCTGAAATCTTTGCAGATTTTTGCCTTAAACCTTTTTAGAGAGCAAATCATGGTGAATGGTCATTCTGATCAACTCTAGTCAATCCCTTTATTTTGTGGCTATACATAGAGTGAATACTGTTCAAGGCCTGGTTATCCTTGGCTGGGGCTAATGAAATGCCCAATTTGACCCTGCGATATTTAAGAGGATTTACCGGAGGCACTTTAACTCCTTCCCTGAACTCAAAATCCTCTTACAAGTGCAGCAGAAGTTAGCTAAGGTTACTATCTATGTGTCTAGGTTTGTTGGTCAATAATAACTGGTGGACTGAATTGTATTCTGAAGTGAGGAGAAACATTAACATTCCTGTTATGAATGCATGAAGAAGGCTCCTCAAAGCCTGTTTGAAAATGTATTATTGCCTGATGGGTTGAAGAATACTCACTTTTGCCAACTGGTCCATCCTGAGGGCCAGACTTCTGTTCATCATTGATCAGTAATGCAGTTTCCTCCCTGCACTGAGGTGGGCATCTTTAGTGGCAAACTATATAGACTGTGTTTTTATTGTATCACTTGAGTTGCACTGCATCTGTTTTTTGTAAGTCTCCAAGGAACATGATTGAATTCACCAGATGTGCATTTTGAAACTAGGAGTTTTATACTTGGCCAGCTTTGAAGGCTTTGGCCTATGGCAGATGTTCCCCACTTGCTTTTAATTTTATAAGCAGGAGATGTTCACAAAATCACTTCAAACTGTTAACTATGTCATGTATGTGAAGTATCTTTTCATATGCTGAATGTGCCAAATTTAACTTCCCTAAATCTGCATGACATTTGACTGGAGGCAACTAGTCTTTTATTGCAAGACAGATACTGATTAGACACTATGGTCTTTGATTCTTAGAACCTCTATGAAGTTACAGAGGGAAATAGTTGGTATATTTTAGCTGTTGATGTGCTCGAAGTTTTCCTGAAGTTCCATTTTGAGACTTAAAAATATGAATTGAAAGTGCTCAGAAGTACTTTATGTTGTTTTAATCATGTTATACAGTGGGTTTCATTACAACCTTTGCCTTTAGTATTTTTGCACTGTACAGCTTCATGAGCTTCTGTTATTTGTATAAGGAGTATTTTCTCTTCTTTAGAGGCCTAATGTTATGGCTTGTAGGTCGCCCCCCCAAGCCTCATGTAGTCATGGAAGCAGCTGAATCTAAGCTTTGTGATTGATTCATTGTCTAGTGCTGAGATTGGCTGTGTGAGTTCTGCCCCCATCCAGGGATGGAGCTGAAATACAATGTAAGGTGGGAACAGGGTGTGTTTTTCCCTCTTTTGAGCAGTTCGCTCTTGCCACTTGCAGCCATGATGAACAGCTGCCCCTCAGCCATGCCACCCTTGGAACCAGCTGAGTATGGACTGAAACCCACCAAAATGAAAGAAATAAACCTCTCCTTATTTCACTTTGGGCATCAGGTGTTTTGTCTCAGCAATGAGAAAAAAGTAACAAAGACACCTAGGACATGTTTGGGGCGTTTGTCAGTCTTAAAGATGTTTTCAATTGACTTTTTGGTCCCATAGATTGTAAGTTGCCTCACAAAAGCAGGTACAAATATTGATTTTTGTTCAAAAATGTAAAATAAATGATTCATGCTACACTCACTATGTCAACTGAAGAATTAGAATTAGCAGCATGTCCCCTTTCATCCTTGAGTGAAAGGGGAATTCTCAGGTAGAATATATAATATACAAGCTATGTGAAAAGAGGTGTGCTGGTTCTGTTTAAGTAGGAAAAGAATGTTTTAACTCTGTAAGTAACCTTTAGCTTCGGTAAAGGTCTGTTCTGATACTGTCATCTGCGAATGTAGCCAAGCCTGCTGCACTTCTAATAATACCTTTCCATTAATTCTGGGCTGTGCTTTTTTCTCAATGCCTCTTCCAACCTGATCAGAACACAGCACTCATCGGTGTCCGACTCAGACGATCTCGCTCTGCAGGGGAGAGATGGGTAGATCATAAGCCAGCCTCTAACGTGGACAATGAAACAGTCATGCAGCCACAGGTGCCCCGTGCCATCACTGTGTCTGTTCCCAGTGAAAAGGCACTAGCTAAGTGTGAGAAGTACATGCTGACCCACCAGGAACTAGCCTCCAATGGGGAGATTGAGACTAAACTAATTAAGGTAAAAATAGGTGTACACAGGCACAAACACACTTTGAAAAATCAGCCAGGAGCCCTTCCCCACTGCCATTTTGATGGCACATAAGTGTCAAGTTGGAACATACCCGGGTGTTTGGTGTAACTTTTTTCTTAGTAACAAATTTAACTGTCTGTGTTTTGAATCGGCTAAATTGGGACTAAATCTGCTTAAGTAGGCTGAAACAACCCTAAGCCAGGCACAGTGGTGCACTATTGTGAGGTAGAGGCAGGAGAATGGAAAACTTGAGCCCAGTCTAGACAACTTAGCAACTTAGCAAGACCCTTGTGTCAGTTGTTGAAGATGAAAAGCCTATATTAAAATCTGACTCTTGGCTGGGGATATCATTCAGCAGCATAAGCGCCTGTCTGGCAAGCACAAGGTAGTGAGTTCAATCCCTGGTACCAAAAAAAAAGGAAAAAACAATCTGACTCCTGAAAATTACTCAAGGTTTAGCTACCCAAAGTCCTCTTCTGAAAAGAAGCAACTCACATTTCTACAGCATTTTCTTTCCTTAGATCGTGGAATCAATGAATAGAAAAATAAGACAGTTATGAGAAAAAATAAACCTTTTCATTTAAAATTCAATTTAGAGGACAGTGCTTACAATAGTTAAAAATAAGACCACTGTTTAAAGATGGGAGAACTGCTGAGAGGAGAGCTACAGTACCTTGCAATGTGCAGAAAGTGCTGCCAGTTTTCTAGATCCTTACCTCACTGCCATGCTGTTGTTCCCTTTTAGTTTGAGGCAGGATCTAGCTCTGTAGTCCAGAGTGGCCTCAACCTCACAATCCTCCTGCTTCAGCCTCCTAACTGCTGGGATGATATGCATGTGCTAGCACACCTGACTTGCAGTTTAGTTTTTAAATTACAGGTGGAACAAAACTCACAATGTCTTTTCCCCCACAATTAGGAATGTTGCTGGTTACACTGTATTGGGCTTCTGTTAGGGAGGGGCACAAAATCAACTTGGTAAAGTGCTTTGCTTTGTACCAACTCAGCAACCCAAGCATCATCTGGTTTTGTGGGTGGTAGTTTGCATAGAACAGGAGAATCTTGAGGCTAATGTAAAATGTCATATATGTGTGTTTATGATGCAGATGTATCTGAGTGTAACCACGGCCTTTTCTCTTGGCTTTAGGGTGATGTGTATAAAACAAGGGGTGGTGGCCAAGCTGTTCAGTTTACTGGTATTGAGACCTTAAAACAGCAATGGACAGGCAGGTGAGTGGGCTCTTCGAGGTGCGCCTGTTTCTTAGTGCTCATTCTGGTAAATGGAACACCCTTGGCACATGTAAGGGTAGAGTTGATTTTCCCCAGGCCTAGAGTTTTTCTTGGTACTAGATGCGTAAATAACTCTGGCATCCTGTTGCCCTTTTTCAGTAATCAAAAGCGAAGTTCAGCAGCAGCAGCAGCACCTGCTCAACCGGATGGCATAGAGTCTGAATTGATCGACCTAGAGACACGGGTAGGGTGAATGCTAACTATCTGCATGCTCAGGAGGTGTGTGGGGCTTTCAGCTCCACCTCTGCAGCACTTCCTGCTGATTTTTTTTGAGGGGTGGTGTTTCTGAGACAGGGTCTCACTACGTAGCCCAGGCTGGCCTTGAACACACAGCAATCCTCCTGCCTCAGCATCCTGAGTGCTGGGATTACAGGTGCACACCTGCACACTTGGCTTTTCTTCCTCATTTCTGAGGATGCTCTGGCTGACATCATGGCGCCTGAATGGAGCACATCTGTGTTTTGCGAGGGCTCCTTGGTGCAGAGCCCCTGCTCTCAAAATGGAGCCAGAGGTGGCAGGAGCAATGGGAGCAACAGCGGAAGGGCAGGGGTCATAGAAGCGGGGGTACAGGGCTGCTGGGGAAAGAATGTGAGTGCCATCCAGAGGCCGTGCTCTGGCCCTGGCTGCCAGCTTCTGGAGAGCTCGCCCTTAGGTAGAGAAAGAGTTCTTGGGATGACTGCCTCTGCCCTTCTGGTCCCAATGGCAGCCCGCGCCCAAGCAGGTGCCTGGCTGGAGGTTTAAGCTCAGTGCTTTTGCCACATCAGAGAGCAGCACTGACCTCCCTCTTGTGGGGGCTGTGTCTCAGAAGTGCTCGGGGGGGAGGGGCTGACTCGTTCTGTCCTTCACAGTGCTCCATGGCCATGGAGATGAGAGCGGGGTCTCAGCTGGGACGAGGATACCTGCACCACGCACACCCCAAGTGAGTCTCTCCCTTCCCAGTGAGCCACACCTTGTTTTCAGGGGCAAATGTGGCCCCCCAAGAATGTGTGGGCCCCGCTCACAGAGTGTCCTAGACATCCACAGTTCTGGGATGCTCAGAGGGCAGGCGGGGGCCATCGGAACTACAGGGGATGGGGACAGGAGACTGATGGCTCGGTCATGTTCTTTCAGGGATCCTGAAGCTGAACGCAGAGCCAAAGGGTGGAGCTGGGGATGCCGGCTTTCTGGCGTTTTTTTCTCCTGGGCTGGGTATAGTGTGCAGTGTTTGCTAGACACATAAACTAAATGTCAGCGTTCACAGTAGAGGAGGAATCACATCTTTTCTCTCTTCTTTAAAATTTATACTCTAGACTCTCTTCTTTTTTGCTACTTTAGTAGATCCCTTCTTTACAAATATCTCTACAACTTTGTTTTATTTTGCTTTATACCAGCGATCAAACTCACAACCTCATGCTTACCAGGCAAGCACTTGAGCCACTGAGCTAAATCCTCAGCCTGGTTTTATTTTTTGAGACAGGGCTATGCTGTAGTTGGGGCTGGCCTCAAACTCATGGTGATCCTCCTGTCTCAGCCTCTCTTGTTCTGCGATTACAGGCAGGCACAACCATGCCCAGCTAGCTACCACTTTTTAAACATTTGGATTCCTTAGGCAATTTGGAAAATTGTTGGGACAAGTATAGATGGGAAGTCCTATTTTCTGGAACAATTTACATTCTCCCTGTCTTTCTGGTTTTTGAGACAGGGGGTATGTACCCCAGACTTTCCCTGAACTTAAGCTACTTTCCTTCCTTGGCTCCCCAAGAAAACAGCAATTTTCCAATCTCTCCTGGTTTATGATGAATGTGTCACTAGTGGTGAGACTCAATGCTCAACGCTAGTTTTTCTGTTTCAGGCACAAGAAACCATGAACTCAGTGTCCCAGCATCAAAAGAATGTTGTTCGCATTGATTTCTGCAGCTCCATGCAGACGTTGTCTTCTGGGTCATCTTATGCAACATCATGGCCCTCAGTGACATCTGATACTGATCTAGAACCAGCTTCTTTCATGGTTCCAAATCCAGGGTCCAGTGGCTTTGTGTTTTATAGCTCTTGCTTATTTAATATTAATAGAGGAATTCCTCCTCCTTTTGTGTGTGTGTATATATATATATGTATTTATATGAACTATTTTTGTAATGCTCTTGTATATTCTTGTACACTTACAACTCCAGTTTTTAAAGCAAGTGTTCACCTTGGCAATTAAGGAAGAATATATTATATCTAGAACACACCTCACTTTTTATTGTCTTTTCCAGCTTTTTTTATCTCTCAAGTGCTGCTATTGATTAGCTGCAAGAATGCACTTTAGATATGTCTGACAATTCAGACTTGCAAGATAAGGATGTCAGGATTGGGCCACATAGGTGAGAATTGTGTGTGTATGTATTCTCTGTGACACTCACACCAAAAGCATGGAAATGAAAAGCACTGTTAGAAAAGCAAAGTTGTGTGGTGATTGTTCAACACACTCTCCCATCATCCAGCAAAAGGCCTGGGTTTCCCTGGCTCTTCCTAGCTGTAGGATGAATGAACAGAAAGCATTGCAAAACAGAGGAACTTGCATGTGTGTGGACAGTACCTTTTTTGTGTGATAACTAATATCTACATATCAAGCATGTTCTACACACTTGAGGAAACATGGTCTGAGGACAACATAAATTAGAGTAATACTGAAGTTCATGGTGAAATATTCATTCTTGCTTGGGTGAATACACATTTTTCCTCAGATTAAATCTGTTTTTTTTTAAAGGTTTGAGACAGGGTCTTCCATATAGCCCAGGATTTCCTCAAACTTTTGATTTGCCTCAGCCTCCTCAGCTGCTGAGATTATAGGCATGCACCACCATGCTGTGTTTCAGTTTGCATTTCTTTTGAGGCTGAAGTTTTTGTTTTTTGTAACTAAAATGATAATTTAATCTACTTTTATTAAAGGCAAAGGTGGTATGTTCTGGCCAAAAGTACATTCAAGGTTAAGGAAGACCCCTTGTCACTAAGGATAGTGGTAATGTCCTGGGAGGCTAAGATGGGGGGATCATAAATTTGAGCCCAGACTGGGAAACATTTCAACTTAGTGAGACCCATCTTTAAAAAGAAAAACACCTGGGAATGTAGCTTAAGAAGGTCCAGGGACTGCCTGGCAAGCATGAAGTCATGAGTTCAATCCCTGGTGCCGCAAAAAAAAAATGTCCAGGAATCAATCCCCAGTATCAAAACAAAAAACAGCCAGGGATTTAGCTCAGTGGTGCAAGCACCTACCTAGCAAATGTGAAGTTGTGAGTTCAATCCCTGGTGCCACAAAAAAAAATATGTGTACTTTCTGGAACACATGTTTCAGATACTCAATGGTTAAGTCCTGTTTCAGTACCTGTAGGGGAGTTAAACTTTCCAATTTTTCATTTTCTAAATGGTACATTCAGTAGTTCTTTAAAAATATGCTTTGCATATGTGGAGGGGAGAAGTTGGAAATTGAACCCGGGGGTGTCCCACTAAGCACTTTTTAAATTTGAGCTCAGATTTTGCCAACTTGCTTAGCTGTCCAGACTGGGTTCCAGTTTGTAATCTTGCCTCAGCCTCCCAGAATGCTATGATTACTTACAGGTGTGTGCCACGATGCCCAGCTTGAAAATAATTTAGGAAGCTTTTCCTAAGGGGCATGTGGGGGCAGTAGGATTGAAAGTAATGTATACAGAATACTCTAAATCCTGTACAAAACAAAGGAAAATATATGAACAATTGATTGTTTAAATAGTTTTGAAGAGGAGCTGTGATTGATTGGGGTGATAATTCTCTGATACCTGTTAAAGTCATTTATAATTTCAGCAGACAAAATAGATGATTTGCTCAGTGACCTCAAAGTCTGACTTCATTAAGCCCAGCATGACATCAAACTTTTGACTACCGTGCAAGTCAGCTCATCTTTATACAGTACCTTCATTCAGAGTTTTCTAGCTCTAGATAGTAAATTTTAGTCAACAATTCAGGGTTTTCATTTCCAGCTTTTAAATAATTATGTGATCTACTTTGTACACTACACACAAAGTGCTCCTAGAAAAAGTTCCACAAGGGTGCAGCCAGACTGGATTCTTTTTAAAACTTGTTTCATTACTCCATTTTGAGACCTTACACTGACACAGTGCTTGATGTATCTTTTGGATATTTTAAGTGTCAGATCTCCCAGTCTATGACTTTTTTCACTTTGGTGTTTTTTTGGGTGTGTGTGTTGCTGTAGACAGAACCCAGGGCCTCATGCATATTAAGCACACACTTTAATCTGGGTCACACCCCTAGGTCCTCTTTGCAAAGGTACTCCCTTCTTGCCTGGAAAGCTGTGCTTCTGACACCAAAAAAATGTTTTTTCCATGTTTTCATATGTCTAAGGGTTACTGATTCTGTTCCGTTGGTCTGTGTATCTAATTGCATGCCAATGACACTAAAAATCTCACCTGTTAGTGCACACTGGATGTGTTATTACTTAGGTATTATTATTTATGGATTATGCCTTCTGCGTGCTTGGCACTGTTTCAGGCATAAGAAATGCAGCAGTAAATCAAACTTTGTGCCTTAATGGAACTTATGAACATGTAAATCTTCTCTTCACTTTAAAAACTTCCCTTAGTTATTACCAGTCTTTGAGGATTCCACTTAAAATTTAAAATTTAAGGTCAGCCTGCCAAATTATATTGAATACTCTACTGGAGTTTTGATTGAAGCTACATAATTTAGGGTCTTTCCATCTGTAACCACAGCATATCACTCTAGGTTGCTCTGACACGTTTTTTTGTTGGTCTCTTTGATGGAGGGTTTCACTAAACAGTTCAGGCTGGTCTTAAACTCACTTTGTAGCCCAGGTTGGCCTCGAACTTGGAGCAATCCTCCTGCCTTAGGCTCCTGAGTGCTGGGATTACAGACATGAAGCACCATACCTGGTGAATAAAAGTTTTATACATGTAAAATTAACAGCCATGGGCAGGAGTACAGCTCAGTCATAGAGTGCTTGCCTAACATGTGCGAGGTCCTGGCTTAAAGTCCCTAGAATTGCCCCCCGCAAAAAGACAAACCAACCCTAAAACATCATGTATATCTCTTTAATCACTGCCCCCATAGAATCTGGGCCTTGCACATACTGAGCAAGTGCTCTACCATTAAAGTATATTCCAGGCTAAGATGTATTTTCTTTAATATTACATTTTATAATTAGGTAGGGAAATGCTGCTGGGTTTATGTATCAATTTTGGATCTAGCAACTGCTGAACTACTATGAGCTGTTCGTCCATGGAACTTCTGGGTAAATAAAATTATCTATGATTAATGAACTTTCTTACATTTCTGATTTTAATACATTTTGGGGAGGGGTACCAGGAGTTGAACTCAAAACCTTGCACTTACCAGGAAGTCACTTGTACCACTGAGTTATATTCCTGGCTCATGCATTTTGTCTTACAGAGATGACTATACCCTTAAAATGATAATTGAAATGGAAGCTGTGGTTTATTCCTGATTTTGTATTTGTAGTACAGGTGATTGAATCCAGGGCCTTGAGCCACACCTGCAGTCCTATTTATTTATTTACTTATTTGTAAGACTTTGAGATAGGGTCTTGCTAAGTTGCTGAATTGCCCAGGCAGGCTGGAAATTGTGATCTTCTTGCCTCAGCTTCCCAGAATGCTGGGATTATAGGATTGCACCACCACGACTGGCCTGTTCCTGATTTTAAAAAGAAGGCTTCAGAAGTTCCTCAGTTAAATGTGAACCACTTTAGCTTTTTGTAGATACCTATTATGGGGAGATAAAAGGTATTCAAGTTTCCCAAAAATCTATGTGGATGGTTGAATTTTATTAGTGGTTTGCAGATGGTACAAGAACTCTACAGATTCCGTTTATTTTATTTTATATTTTGTGCTGGGAATTGAACTCAGGACCTTGTGCTTGCCAGGCAGGCACTGCATCACTGAGCTGTATCCCCGGCCTTCCTTTGATGTTTTAATATAACGAATTCTCTTCAGATGCACTACTGTATCCTGCTTAGTCGTGAGAGACCACACTTCACAGTTCCCCATTGGCTTTGATATTGTCAGAGTGAATTTTCATCCTGTACTTTCAAATACCCCGGTTAAAGTACAGCCTCCACGATGTGAGCTGGCTGCTGCCTTGTAGGTCACCACTGACTAGGGAACATAATTAGTAATTAAGTGATCATCCAAATAGTGTCACAGGACTGCACTAGAACTCCTACTAACTAAAGTGGCATATGGAACCAGCAGGGATTTTCTTTTTTTTGGTACCGGGGATCAAACTCACTACCATGCACTTGCTAGGCAGGCGCTTATGACACTGAGATAAATCCCCAGCCACAACAGGGATTTTCTTAGGCAACTTTGTAAGAAGTATTTTTAACTTTTGTGAGTTCTGCTTCACACCCTAACCCAGGGAACCTAGGACATTCCTGCAGTGACCAGGAAATAACTCCTAGAGCCAGACCAGTCCTGTGACACTATTTGGATGATCACTTAATTACTAATTATGTTCCCTAGTCAGTGGCGACCTGCAAGGCAGCAGCCAGCTCACATCGTGGAGGCTGTACTTTAACCGGGGTCTTTGAAAGTACAGGATGAAAATTCACTCTGACAATATCAGAGCCAATGGGGAACTGTGAAGTGTGGTCTCTCATGACTAAGCAGGATACAGTTGTGTGCATGCTACACTGGGAGCTACTTGTCCCCACCTCTTCTGCTCAGCATGACTGCCAATTGGTCCGTGTGGCCATGTAAGAGCTTGCACTCAAGCACAGGGATCCTTTTTCTCAGTTGCTACCAAGATGCTTGGTCCTCCCAAGGGAGCTAAGGCCACATTGGAGCGAGGCCCTCACTTCACCCAGTGATGAGCAATGCGCCCGGCAGCCTGAACCATGGCTTCCGTCTCTGAGCTTGTCTGCATCTACTCCGCCCTTATTCTGCATGATGACGAAGTGACTGTCACAATGAGTGCGGGCTCAGTATGGTGCAGGGCGACCTGCTTCCAGCTTCCAGGCAGGTGGTCACAGCACTTTTGGCCATGCCAAGGCCAGGTGGGACATTTGGGGTCAGTGGGGCTTCTGCCTCCCTAGCTGTAGCTGGGGATTGCACATGGACAGAAGCCTCATGATTTGTGGTAACTGCCTAGGCTTTGTTTGGCCTGTGGTGCCAGGCTGCACCCTATGACTAGTGTCCCATTCTGTCCCCACGCCCACACCAGGTCTCATAACTTTATTTTTTTATTTTTTATTTTTTTTGCAGTACCAGGGATTGAACTCACGACCTTGCGCTTGCTAGGCAGGCACTTAAGACGGCTGAGCTAAATCCCCAGCCCTGGTGTTTTTGAGACAGGGTCTCACTATGCCGTTCAGACTGGCCTTGAGCTCACTTTGTAGCCCAGGCTGGTCTCGAACTCACAATGATCCACCTGTCTCAGCCTCCCGAGTGCTGGGATTACAGGCATGAGCCACCACGCCTGGCTGAGAGGATGAATTATTACTATCCTTTTTTTTTTTTGCATCACCAGGGATTGAACTCATGACCTTGTGCTTGCAGGGCAGGTGCTTAGACCACTGAGCTAGATCCCTGGCCCTTCATAACTTTAAAATAGACTGGTGACTCAGGGCAACTGATTAAAGTTGCATTCAACATGTATGTCATTTGTGGTGTCCCATTTTGACAGTATTCTACCTATCCAGAAATAGAGGATGTCCTTTCCAGTCTATAGTTTCTTCTTCAATATCATATTTTAAGTTATAGAGAATTTTTATTTTCTTTGGCAAATTTCCAGGTATTTTAAAATATATATATATATATATATATTTTTTAAACTATCATGAAAAATGGGATTGTTTGTTGACTTCTGTCTAGGTGGGTTCATGACTGGTGTACAGAAACACTATTAAATTGTGCCCCAAACATCATCATGTTTTCTTGGGTCTGGAATCTGTGTGGATATTTTCCCATTTTTGGTTTGATTCTTAGTTGTTGACATTACAAATTGTGTTAGAGTTTTGAATACAACTTTGTTCTCACAGTTGTGTTTTATAAAGAAATAATTCAGTATGTGCCTTCTCTTTTTGAAGCCTAAACAGGGTTATTCACACAGTGGAAAATTTTAGTTTGAGACTCCAAATGATTGATGCCTTTCCATTTTTTTTTGGCACCAGGGATTGAACTCACGACCTTGTGCTTGCCAGGTAAGCATTTAGGCCACTGAGCTAGATCCCTGGCCCTGGTGTTTTTGAGACAGGGTCTCTCTATGCCATTCAGACTGGCCTTGAGCTCACTTTGTAGCCCAGGCTGGTCTTGAACTCACAATAATCTGGCTGTCTGAGCCTCCCAAGTGCTGGGATTACAGGCATGAGCCACCACACCCGGCTGCCTTTTGTGTTTTTTTTGGAAACTGAGTCTCAATGCTTAGTTCAGTCTTCTTTTGAACTCACTATTTAGTCCAACTTAGCCTCAAAGTCTCATCTATCCTCCTGTGACAGCCTTCTGAGTGCTGGAACTACAGGTGTGTACTGTCACACCCAGTAAATATAGTTACTTTTGTGACCAGGAGGGATAGAGTTAGAGGTTTAAAGTAAGGTTGAAGGTGAATATGGGGGTTAGGGTGTGAAAAAAATATGGGAATTTGGGTTAAGTCTATGTTTTGGGTTGGGGCTTGAGTTTGATTTCAATCTAAGTAAGGTTTTAGTGATAATTGGAAAAATGACCCAGAAGTTTTTTTCTATTTTCTCAAATACGATTCCACATGTATTTTGGTAAATGAAAGATTTACATTGTGAAACCTTAGAGGAAATCATGAAACAGTCCAAGAATGTATAGCATATTGTTTTACAAATTTGGGCAAGTATGTTAAAGACTTGGCTTCATATTGTTTCCTCAGAGGCCTGAAGGATGAAATACCAGCAAGAAATTGCTTACAGAATTTGTCCTCAGCCCTCTTTCCTTGACTTGAATATGGCTGAGTGCTAGCCATACCTTCACATGACCCTTAACATGTCTACCACTAGTGTCCCTTTTAGAAGCACTCAAGTCAAACTGGATTAGAACAGAGGCACACCTTTGTTTGCTTTTTAATGTAACACAAAATATTGGCTCATGCCAGCATAGTGATTCATGCCCAGAATGCCAGGAAACAACAATCAGAAGGCAGGAGGATCACTGACTTCTAGGCCAGCATAGGTTACCTGGTGATTTCAAGACCATCCTCAGCTATATAGGGAGAACCCGTCTCAAAACACTTTTGGCTCACATAAAAGATGACACAAAAAGTTTAGGCTCTTCTGCTTAGAGGGACCTCACACACTCATTTCTACTCTGTGGACAACCCAGGTGAGTCAGGCCATTCATCCCAGCACAGGAACTCTTAGAAAAACTCTTAGGAGGTGTGGGCAAATGTCATGTTACTTGAGTGGCAACAGTCTCTTAGTCATCCAGAACTGATGGCCAGTATTACTCTCTCAGGCCTCTTTCTGGAGATAGTCATCAGGGTGCTCTAAGTTCTGGAACCAATTCTATACCACATTGCATTGGTCTTAAGGTGCATCCCTGGAGTCCCTTAGAATCCCCTGTCTAACAGACACCTTGGCATACAGTGGGAAGTGCAGTGGGTGGCAGGAATAACCAGGGCATGTGTTCCTATGGGTGGACTTTTCTTTCAAACTTCATGTCCTTCCCTGACTTCGTTCCATTATTTTTCTGTAGGGAAAAAGGAGATTCAAAGTCCTATGTCACCCAAAAGACAATTGGAGCTTTACATAGATACTTTGAATATAATAGATCATGCTCTTGGTATAGAGGATGGCGTGCACATTGGTGTACAAATTCCATTGTGTGAAGAGAGAGTGCTACACCCATCAGAGTTCTCACAGTTCCCAGGTGGATACAAGGCCAGAGGTTGGAGAAATAAAGATAAGAGACAGAAAGGAGACATCAGAAGGAGCCCTCTCTCCTGATGGAAGGAAATGAACTGCTCAACCACAACAGTGCATTGATTTCTACACTTGTCAAGTGGATGTCAGGTGAAACCTCTTGGCCTAGCAACTAGTTTGTACCTCACACCCTGTGTTCTTGGGGCTGGAACACCTGTTCATCTCAGGCACTCCATGTGTTCGGGGTATTCCTCAGGCACTGTGCTTTGGGCTTCGCACATATGAATGAGCTCCAACTTGGCTGTTCTGAAAATGTTCCCATTTTGTGTGTGTGTAGTTGCAATCCATAGGTGTTCAACTGAAGCTCAAGGAACTATGTTTCGAGGGCTCTGCAGACAATTTTGTTTCCGTCTTTATTTTTCAAATCCTTTTGTATATCCAAGATGAAAACATATGATAAAAGCAAAATTTCAAACCAAACTAAAACAATTTTCTTTCTTGTTACACTTTTCTGTAGAATATTCAAGACCAAGTTAGAGCCCTCTATGAATTACAATTAATACTTTGATATCTATCACAGTCAGTTAAGTCCTCTCAGGAGCCATGCATAGCATCTCTTGCTACTTCTGAGTCAGCCATCTGCATGAGTCACGGTTCCTGCTTGACCAAGTTGCTTTCTGTGAAAACTTGGTGGACGTTTTTGTCTCCTGGTGACTTTCCTCAGGCACACTCTACTGCACTGATCATTTTCCTCTGTTGTCCCACAAGCTCCTTGATCAGAAGACTGGGGACTGACTGATTTCTCAGGTGTTGTAGCAGAGGTTTTCTTCTGTCCTGTGTCCTCACTGACCTCAGTGAGCTAGAAACAAAATACAGGCTTCCCATCTATTTTTCTAAGTTTTTTCTCTAAACCTAAGTTATTAAACATTCAGAAAAGGAAATGAAGGACATTAGAGTGTCATGGAGGCAGGAAGCTTAATACTATGATCTTATCTGAATATCAAGCACCTTAGAACATAAAATGGAACCCTTATTTTGTCAGCACCCTGGATGTCCTAGTATTTAAATCATGATAGAATGTTAATGACCAGTTCCACATTTTATCTAGGCAATTAGAAATGAAAAATGATACATAGTATTGCAGCATGCCACATATGACATTTTGTGGCACACTTAAAGTTTCATTTTGACATAGTATAACTGCTTCAAATCAATCTTTATCTAATACATGACACTATTACTTCACTTGTCTTTTATAGGATGCACATTACATAAGTTTTGTTAAAGGCAGATGTTAGAATCTGAAAGAAAAGTCTGTCACTATACACAATACCCTTTCCACACTTAAGAAGACCCAGACATCTGAAGGCACAAAAACATTCAGTACACTCCAAAAACAATAACAACCAATTGTCACAGCCATGCGAACATATGTTTATCACAGCATCATTAAATCAAAAAACTTTTTTTCAGTAAAAGCCTCGAGTTTATCTTTATAGCTGAGTAGTAGTCCAAAGTATAGAAACACTACATCTTTTGTCTCCATTCCTCAGTTGATGGACATTTGGGTTATTAAAAATTGTGCTGCTAGAAACAAAGGTGCACATATATATCCATGGTATGATGTTTTCAATTCTTCTGGGAAAAGGGAAATACTTGGGTCCAAAGGAACCTTTAATCCTATTTCTTTGAGGAATCTCCACACAGATTTCCACAGTGGTTGCACCAGTCTGCATTCTCACCAAGAGTGGAGAAGGGTTCCTTTTCCCCCACAGCTCCTCCAGCATTTGTGATTGGGTGATGCCTCAGTGATAGCCATTCTGTGTGGAGGGAGAAGGTATCTCAGTGTTGTTTTCATGTGCATTTCCCAAACAACCAGTGATGTGGAACATTTTTTCATGTGTTTCCTTGCATTTGTGTATTTCTTCATCTGAGAACTGTGTATTCATCTCACATGCCCATTTTTGGATAAGGTCTCTGAAAGTGGGGGGTCTGATATTATTCAATTCTTCCCATGTTCTAGATAGAAGTTCTTTGTTGAAGTAACAGTTGACTAAGAACTTTTTACCAATTTGTGGATTTTCTTTTTACTTGGTTGGTGATTTCATGGAGTGTACAAAACACTTTTAATAGTATGAGATTCAATTTGTTGATCCTTTGAAGTATTTCCCATGCAGTTTGGCTTTTGTTCATGAACTCTCTGTCTGCACCTATATCTCCAATATTTCTACCTACTTTGTGTTTCAGTAAGTTTAGGTTTTCTCTCTTCATATTTAGATCTTTGATCCATTTTGACTTTAGTTTAGTGCATGATGATAGATGTGGGTCTAGTTTTAGTCTTTGGCATGTGGAAACCTCATTTTTCCAGCATCATTTATTGAAGATTCTCTCTTTGTTCCAGTGTTTGGCCCCTCATTAAAGATAAGGTTGTTGAGTGTGTCTGTAGTTGTGTATGTATATTCTATTCTGCTCCATTGATCCTCAGGTTTGTTTATTTGCCAGTACCATGAAGGTTTTCTTACACTAACTGTGTAGTGTAATTTCAAATCAGGGGTGTGATGTCTCCCACCTTGCTTTTGTGGCCAAGAATTGCCTTTGGTGTTCCAGGTCTCTTCTGGTTCCAGATGAATTTTCAGAATGTTTTTTCTAGGTCTGTGAGGCATGCTAATGGTATTTTAATTGACATTGCACTACATCTGTGAGACAGTTTTGGGAGTAGGGCCATTTCCACTTTGTTGGTTCTTCCAATCCCTGAGCAAGGGGTAGGAAAATGGGTGCAACTAGCGATGATACTCATCAGTGAAATAAATCAGACTCACATGTGTAGACACCATATTGTCTCACCAGTGTAAGCAACTGACAGTCAATAAGATTCAAAAGTTACAATAGATATAGTGAAAGGGAAAGAAACTGCTCAAAGGAAAATCATATCTTTTGATCAAATTTTCATGCTTGTACCTTGTAACCTGAGTAACCATTCTGAAGAAAACAACATGTAATACAACAACTTTTGTTAGATTGCTATCATCCTGTTTTGAAATCCTGTATCACCATTGTTTTTTTTTGTCTTTTGACTTTCAATGTTGTTTGTTAGCTTTCTTGCTCTTTGCTTTTTCTGTGCCTTCTTTACTCTTTAATAGAAAGACACTTAATATCTAGCAAACTTAATCTTTTGATAAATGAGCAATGTAAACATGTGTCAATAATATATATGTGCACATAATGTTAATACAATAATTTAAAGTTTTATTTTATAGTGAAAATCAGATAAATAATGAAAACAAGCTTCAAAGCAGAATAGGAGGATAACAACAACACTTGATACATTGCATACGGGTGTCTTGTAGTAGTTATTCAGGGTACAAGATGTAGGTATGTTATCTTGTCTAAATAATTTTAATACAAAACATTCTTTTCAAGGGAAATACAGAAGCTCACTGAGTAACTACCTTGGCTATCTTGTGAATACATATATTTTTTCCTTTTACCCATTTTTTCTTTTCCCTTCCATAATTTGTCATTTCTTTGAATAGTGTCTTGCCAAATCACAGTATGTATTGTAAATTTTTTATTTAAAAGAGAAAACAGAAAACACAGAAAAACCAAGATGCTAATAAATCTAAAAAACAAGAAAAGCAAAATGATAACAACAACAAGAGCTAAAGAGGTTTTCAAAAAAAGACTAAGAACTTGACAGTAGTTGTTATACTGAACAGTTTTTATGTTCAAAATAGTTTCTCAGGTTTCCAGATCCAAGAAGAAAACAAAAGAGTAAAACAAGACAAAAGATTGGATTTCAAAAAGCAAGACAAAAGGAAATCCCCCACTGCTGCAACAGTACACACTGCCATCCTCCAAATAGATGCCCAGACCCCGGACCTGCAATGTGAATTAAAGAACTCAAGCATCAAGATATTCTTTTTTGGGGGGGCACCGGGGATTGAACTCACAACCTTGTGCTTGCCAAGCAAGTGCTTATGCCACTGAGCTAGATCCCTGGCCCACATCAAGGTATTCTTTTCACCTCAGTTGCTGTCAGTTCACCTGAACCCTCCATATCTTCCAGGTGCATATAGGTGATGTGGGGTAGGCTCTCCTGATTTCTCAGCCCACATACTGGCTGGCTTGTGAGAAGGCATGCTTTGTCTTCTTGCTCAGTCTACTCTCACATGCCGTGGTGGAACCTGGCTCATGGGAAGACATGCTTTGTCATTCACAATAATCTATTTCAATGACATTTATTGGGGTATCTCCCATAAGGTTAGGAAGATCATTAAGGCTTTCTATGAATGAACAAAGGCTGGGAAAACTTCCCAGGCAGCTGCTCTGTATTTCATGAAAGAGAGCCTTGACCAATAATTTTCCAATCCTGAAATGTCCCCTTAGTTGCCCTCCTAAATTTCCCATGACCACTGAGAAAACCAATATTGATCCTGTGGACCAGCTGGCAATGCAGGTGGAAGCATGCTTTTCCATCTATAACATGGAAGAGAGTGAGTCCATGCTCTGTGCCCCTGCATTCCTTCCCTGAGGGTAGGGCCTGCTGCAGGAGTGTGAGGGCATGCTCCTTGCCCCTCCATTTCTTGCCAGTGGGGAGGCCAGGTTGAAGGCAGTGAGTTTGTGATCCAGGCCTCATCCATTTCATCCTGGAGAGTGGGTCAACTGTAAGAATGTAAGACTGATGTGAACCCCAAGACCCAGGACAACATCACATTTGAATAGTTGTGCACTCATACTTGTGCAGGGTGAAGTAATCAGTGAGGCCAGGAATGTGGAGGCATCTGAAGCAGAAGCAAGGTGTCTACAGTTGAATTCTTGAGAACTCACTGAGAGAAGGCACATCTCAGCCCCCACATCCAGGAGCCAGGACAGCATCCATACCCAGCACATCTCTGGGATGCAACACAGGCATTAGCATAGAACAATAAACATCAGAAAACAAAACTGAACATAGGTTCCTCTGGGAGTCTGCCAGCTGCCATTCAGAACTGGTTGCCAGCAAGGGTGGAGAGATCCAGTCAAGCAAGCTATGTTGGACCTCCTGCCATGCGGGGAGCTTCAGAGGTGCTGCCTGGGTCTTGAGAAGCCAGCCCTGCACTCCACCCCCTTCCTGGGAAGATAGGATAGAAGAAATGAAGTTGTGTAGCCCTATCTCCTACACTGCAGGTGAACAGCCAACGTAGAATGTGCTAGGGGTCCCATAACCCACTTTTCTGGGAGAACCCAGGGAAATGTCAAGAGGAACATGGAAAAGGCTATCTCTGGACTTCAACCCATACAGAACATGTCCAGGACAGGTAAATATGGAAGAGACTGAAAGTCACACATCTGAAGTTTCTGAAATGATGGCAACCAAAGTAATGAAACAACTTCATGAGAGTATAAAAGAAATTATATCAGAAATGCTATCTCAGGTAAAAGAACAAATGAAAGTGATAATCAAAGAATTTCTGAGTATCTAAAGACAGAAAAAAATAGAGTGATGAAACTTGAGGGAACCCTTGAATGGACACTGTAAGATTTAGAATGCATGAAAGAGATTCAAAGAGATATCCTGGAAAGTAAAACCACCTTTGAAAGCTGGCAAGAGTTCTAGAAAGAAACTGAAGATACACTTTCAGAACTTGAAGATAGGCTTGCAGCTAGTAACTATGAAATGAAAAATGTCTTAAAAATAAGAAGGATCCAGGAAATAACAATTCCATGGCTGCAAATCGATGCAAAAAAGAGTAATTTAAGAGTGAATGGTGTCAGCAAAAAAGCACATGTAAATGCTATGGAAATCATAAGACTATTTACACAAGTAATAGCAGAAAACAGCCCAAACATGGGAAAAGGACCTGACATAGAGATAAGGTGTATAAAGCTCCAGCTAGCCATAACAAAACTTAATCTACACCCAGACATAGCATAATAAGCATGCCAGAAATTCAGCATGAGAACAGAATATTAAAAACTATTAGCAAAAAGGAACAGATCACCTAGAAAGGAGAAATCATTCAGAATCATGATGGTCTCTTCAAAAACAACCAACAAGTGAAGTAGAGTTTGGAGTACAGTGTTTCAAGTACTGAAAGAAAACAACTTCAGAAGAGGAGCTAAAGATGGCGGAACAGTAAGCAGCAGAGTAAACAGTTTCTCTGAGAGAAACAGTTCAGATGCTGTATTATAACATCATGGAGAGGACAAGAAGGAAGGAAGTGGGTCCCCTGAACCAAGGAAGAATCTAAAATATGAATTGAAGCCCACAAGGAGAATAAAAAGAATTTAAATGAAGAAGAAAGTGGTGGCTGGCAGCGCCTCAGCCTGGAGCTGGATTCACCCTGCCAGAAGACCTGCTGAGCCTGGCGACACGCGGTCACAGTTCCGGTCATGGTCATAGCTGCAGTTGACCCCAGATGTCTCTGCGGAGAGGCGGGGGAGTGAAGAAGAGTGGTGGACATGGAGATCTGCACTGGCTGCTGGTGAGTGCTTGGAATTGCACCCCCCTGCCCCACAGGAGAGAGTGATTGGCTGGGCTCCATCTTGGAGTCAGGCAGGTTACACCTGGGGCCAAGACTGCTAACCACTTCTGGCGTCAGCACCAGGTTGTGGGCAGACTCGAGAAAGTTGCTTGGAATGAAGCCAGAAAAACCAGTCATTTGGGAGCTCCACGTTGTGGGCAGACCCGTGGAAGCTGATTGGTTGGGGATCCGCTCCTGTGCGCATTTCAGGCACTATTGCATAGGTTCTTAAACAGCTTAGATTCACAGGGCCTGACCAGGTCTGCTCCTATGCAAACCACAGGTGGCTTGGTGCCCAGCTCAGTGCAGACACACAGGTGCCAAACGTTGGATATACATAGACAGCACTTGTTAGAAAAGACAGACAGCCTAGCTTCAGAGAAGTTGTGGCCAGTGCTGGGATGCCAGGGACCAGAGTACTCAGGGGTGAAAGAAATCAAGAATATGCCAAGACAAAGAGGGAGAGGGCAATCACAGGTGTCCAACCCAAGCAGCACAATTCCACAAGAGGAAAACATGGAGATTGAGAAATGCACACCTGAAATATCTGAAGTGATGTCAACTGAAGTGAAGAAACAACTTCAGGAAGCTATAAGAGAAATTAGAACAGAAATTCTATCCCAGGTAAAAGAAGAAATGAAAACTATAATAAAAGAAATACTAAACATCTCTAAAGACACTGATAAAAAAATAGAGGAGCAGAGGAAAATGAGGGAAATCATGAATGAACAGCATAAGAGAGATTTAGAAGGTATGAAACAGATTCAAAGGGATATCCAGAAAATTAAAAATTCATTCCAAAGCTGACATGTTAACATGAAGGAATCTAAAGAAAGACTTTCAAAGCTTGAAGACAGGATTGCAGCCTGATCATGATCATGAAAGGAAAGATCTCTTAAAAATCACAAGGTCTAAGGAAGTAACAATTCAACAGCTGGTGGACAACTCAAAGATGAATAATTTGAGAATTAAAAATGTGAGTGAAGAAGCAGGTGTCAAGACAAATGATATCAGGACCTTATTTACGAATATAATTTTTGACAACTTCCCAAGCATAAAAAGAGAATATGACATTCAAATAAGTGAGGCATACAGAACTCCAGCTAGCCACCACCAAAACAAATCTACACTCAGACATATAATAATCAAGACCCCAGAAATTCAACTCAAGAACAGAATATTAAAAGCTGTTAGAGAAAAGAAACAGATCACCCATAAAGGAAAACCCATCAGAATCACAACAGACTTCTCAGCACAAACCATCAAATCAAGAAGAGGCTGGAGTGAAGTAATGCAAGTCCTAAAAGAAAACAACTTCCAACCCAGACTGATGTACCCTGCAAAACTTTCCTTCAAAATTAATGGAGAAACAAGATACTTCCATGACAAAGAACAACTCTAGGAATTCATGACCAACAAACCAACCCTACAAAGATTATTAAAGGACATTTTAGAGAGAGAGAAAAAGGACCATGGTCTCAGGAACAATGTCAGAGGGGGACCATCAATTGGGGCCAGTCGATTGAATGGAGAGGAAAAATAGGGAGCCAATGGCAGGAAAATAGCATGGCAGAGACAATACAGTGCAAGAGGGCCTCAAGGCACTAATAGAAAGAAACAGAGGCATAGTGGATCAGGAGACAGGAACCATCAATATGCTCTATGCAAGAAACACACTTAGAAAGAAAATTGATAGTCTGAAAGTCAAAGGAGAGAGAACAATACCCTATGTGACAGGGAGCCAGAAAAAAATAAAACTGGGGTAGCCTGCCCATTAATTGCAGAATGGATAAGAAAGACATGGTATTTCATGGAGTGGAAACCTACTCAGCTATAGAGGAAGATAACTTGAAGGCTCTTGTAGGTAGATAGAGGCAACGGGTAATAGTGCTCATGGATGTAATGCACCAGTCACAAGGGTGAATTTTGTGTTGTCTCCATAGCATAACAACCTAAAGGTGTTAATGGGATCCAAAATGCACAATACATATTGGGAAAGTCAAAGGGAAGGAATTATCTAAAAAGGGAAAGAAATGACCCCTATTAATCTATTATCATGATTTGAAATTCAGATTGTTCTGATTAGTTTCATTTTATTCTGATTTGTTTGATTTTATTATACTTGATGGCATGGACAGCTATTTTAAAGATAAAATATAAAATTGCAGCCATCGATGTCCAATTAGCTTGTTTAGAAACCCTGTATGGCTTTCATTGTTTGCTTTGATTGATTTTACTCTATTCTGTATGATTTGATTGTAATATGTCTGAAGGTGTAGGCAACTATTCTGAAGATAACAAATATTATGGTAGCCAATGCTGTTTTGCTAATATCTTGAAATTTGTATTGCTTACATTGTTTTGCTTTGTTTGTTGTGTTTTTTTTGTGTTTTGTTTTGTTTCTACTGTTTTAGTTTGTTGTATTTTGTTTGATTTTACTTATCCTTGATGGTATGGGCAGGTATATTGCAGATAACAAGAGGCATTATGGTAGCCTTACCAATTGCTGTTTACCCTGTTTAAAAGTCATGTACCATGTTCATTGCCTTGTTTTGATTGACTTTACTCTGTTTTGTTTTGTTTGGTTGTATTCTTTTCAAAATAAAAAAAGGAAAGTAAATAACTTCAAGCCCAGATTAATGTAACCTGCAAAATTGACTTTCAAAATGAATGGAGAAACAAGATACTTCCATGACAAAGAACAAGTGAAGGAATTCATAACCACCAAACAGACCCTACAAACGATACTGAAGAACATTCTTGAGAGACATACAAAGGACCACAGTTCCAGGAACAGTGGCTGATGGGGATCACAAATCCAGGAAAGCCGCTGAATGTAAGGAAATGTATGAAGCCAAAAGGAAAATAACAAGGCAGAGATAAGCCAGTCAATGTTGGCTGCAACCAAGAATGTAGATGGCCTCCATTCACCAATGAAAAGAACACAGGCAGCGAGGATTAGGAGACAGGTTCTATCAATATGTTTTATAAAGGCATCATATTTAACCCCAAAGGAAATTTGTAGACTGAATGTCAAAGGAGAGAAACCAATGCTCCTTGTGACAGGGAATAACAAAATGGCAGGCGCAGCTTGCTCATCAACCACAGAATTGATGAGAAGGTTATGACATTTTCAGTAAGCATCAGTGTAGACTTTGGGGAGGAAGAACTAGACCCATTCTACTGGAGACAGTGCCATGTGCAGCCCACTGTGGGATCTGTACATTCAGTGCCAAGCCTCTTTATATGAGTCAGTGTCAGCAAGGATTGTGGGGAGGGAGAACTAGATCCATCCCACTGGAAACAGTGCCATGCGTGTCTCACTGTGGGACCAGGACATCCGGGGCCAAACCTTTCCCCTGGGACTCTGCTGGCAGGGGGACAGTTAGACCCCAGCTACTTCAGGCTCATGGGCTGGCAAACAAAAATGCCAAACCACCCCCCTCAAGTTACCAGCGGATCCAGAGAAACACAGGTTCTGATGATAGCTATTAAGGTGAAACACAATTGAAAGCCTGTGGTGCTTTAGTGTTTTGCTGACCTTGCAGGTTTAGGGACAATGGTCTGATCATCTTCAGAAGATGATGGTACACAGCATAGCACATGGGGGGGCATCCTTCTGAGGGTGGCAGCCACTGTTGATTCCCTATAGTCTAGCTCTGAAGTCCTGCATTTTATTGTTTTGTTGGGTTGGATTTTATACTCTTGAGCTTTGTTTATGTTATACCTGATGGCATGAGCAGCTATTTCAAAGATAGTAAGATAAATATGGTGACCATTTTGAATTGACTGTTGTTTTCTTTTGTCATCTTTTATTGATTCCATTGTTTTGTTTTCACTGTTTTCATTCTATTCTGTTCTGTTTGATATTTTCTGTGTCCAACAGTGTCTGTAGATATTTTGAAGAAAACATAAGGCATTATGGTTGATTTTGTAATGTTGTGAAGTCCTGTATCACTCACTCTGGTTTGTTCTGATTGGTTTTATTCTGCCTCATTTTCCTTTGTTGCATCCTGTTTAAAATAAAAAACAAAAACAGATATATCATTTCTGTACAAAGGAAAGCTACACAGTTATAAGGAAAGATAACCCTGAGGTTTTTGTAGGTAGATGGATGCAATTTGAAATCGTGCTTAGGGGTTAAATGGTTAAGAGTCACAAGGGTGAACTTCATATTTTCTCCCTAGCATAAGAGACTCAGGGAGTTAGTGGGATCCATAATGCACAATGTGAAAGTGAAAGGGGGGAGGTGTCTGAAAAGGGAAGGTGGAAGTCATTGTTCCTTTCCTATTCTTTCCTTCTTAAGTCCTGTATTATTTTCATTGTTCTGTTTTATTTTGT
>RJWT010001421.1:0-48469 GCA_004365215.1 Cuniculus paca
CCAGCTGGTGGCTTATGGGGTGAGAGGGTTTGGTGATTTTCAGCCTGCATGCCGGTAGGCTTACAGGAGGCACTGACTTTTTCTCTTCCTGGGTCCCGCATGGTCTGTGCAGCTTACCAGAAAGGCTGGCTAGTTGGATCCTTGATCGGCTCCTCCCAGTCCCAGCATGGCTGATTCTCGGGAGTTGCTGACTTTTCCTTCCTTCCTTTTTTTTTAATACAATCAATTTATGAGGATCAGGAGCCCAACAGTCTTCCACACATTGCACTTAAGTCTTTTACCACATAAGTTACAAGTTTCTTAGTTTCCTAAGTCTCTTTGGTTTTATAACATTTTATGCTCATCTTCTGTCATTAGTTTATTGGCGAAACTTGTCAATTTTCCTATGGAATGTCCAAGATTCTGGATATAACTGAATGCTTTTTTGTAGTATTATTTAATTTGCTCTGCTGTTCTTACATATGTCTGGTAAAATGTTGTGTAGAATTATAGAATCAATTATATCAGACTGTTTTTCTTTAGAGCAGAACATTTATAGGTAATGTATATGTTTCTTAATACATTAAGCTTTTAAAGTGGCCCCACATTTAGTAATGCTAAGATGGATCAGTGAGTCCATGTTAGGATATTTCATCTTGATCCTTTTTTTACAAAGTTTCATTTTAACTTTCTGCCTAGTTGTTTTAGCTTCCATCATTAATTGTTACCAGGTACTGTAAAATGTCTATTTTATAATTCTCTTGTCATTTCTTCATATATTAGCTGGAATTTTTCTATAAAGAACTCTCTTTCATCAGTTGCTTGTTTTTCCACCCAAAGAATAGAGGATCCACATATTTTTTCATAATTAATTTTCAAAGAATTAAATTGCTATCCTAATAGCCTCCCATAGCTAAAGTGTCAGCAATTTCGTGTCAGTGTACTGAGCTGCAGTGAACACAGGGCAGTGTAAAGAGGAACAAATGATGCCTGTTCATGCCGTGCGTTGCTTCACAGTTGAGGAACTTAAAGTCAGGGAACCAGACTCTTATCTGATGAGCAGTGACCATATCTGCCCTGGTTCTGGAGGAGGACACTACATCTTCCTCCCAGGCTGTTTGTTATATACACATCGTTGAGTGGAGTCCAGAAAAAAGGACAGTTACAGCCTCACTTTGTAAGATGTGCGGTAATGTAAGGAACTCACGGAGAATTACCTGCCAGCCACATCCATCCCTTGTTTCTATGCCATCATCATTGCTGCAGGATTTTCCCATGAGGATGCTACTTTGTCAGTTCCTTTGATTAACTTGACTGATAAGTTTTGACTGAATCTTACTCAGTTTATCTCATAAAACGTTTAATTTAGGTTACTGTCAGTAGGACTCCAAGCAACAAGATGAGTGCACTTTTCAGTTTAACATCGACCATGTCCTTCAGTGTCTCACATCTAATCAGTTGTACAACTCTCATAAACCACAGGGTCTATGGCTTTCTCTTGAATTTTCTCTATTTACCTTTCCACTTAGCCCAAACCATTAATTCATATACCCTTGAATGTATTAGCAATTGCAGACCTTGTCATGTGTGTCTGTGTGTCTTGTGTGTAAGATAATATACTGGGATCTGTCCAGGGCCTCCTCCATGCCAGACAAACACTCTGCCACTGTACTACATCCCCAGCCCTTTTTATTTTATTTTGAGACAGGATCTTAGTGTGTTGCCTAAGCTGACTTTGAACTTAAGATCCTGCCTGAGCCTCCCAAGTAGCTGGAATTGCAGATATGGGCCACTACACATGGCTCTAGACTTTGTCTTAATCTATAAATTGGAAATTGAGAGCAATTTTTCATCATAACAACCCTGTCCTGTGACTTGAAGAAGACTTAAGTGACCTTCAGGGCTGAAGTGCTGTTAGTGACTACTTCAGTTAAAATCAATTAACAGGCGCCTGGGATTTAGCTTAGTGGCATAAGCACCTGCCTGGCAAGCACGAGGTTGTGAGTTCAATCCCCAGTACCAATAAATAAATAATAAGTCAACTGACAAATTTTATACCGTGTTTGCTAATTGGAGACTCTCTTAATAGAGATACTTGCCACCAGGTATGCAAACATTAAGTCACTTATTGCACTAGGAAACTTACGTGAATAGCCAAGCATAATCCTTCATTTTGAAGAGATCTTCATAGTCATTGGAGGGGTACATGATCTGGTAGCATTTTCTTAAATACTTGAAAGTCTTTTACAACTACCTTTATTATCAGGTTACTATGTTTGAGGGAGAGAAGCAAGTTAATACCTGCCTTCACAAGAGAAGTCCAGTTTCAAGGTTATATATGGTGTCCCTGTAAAGAAAGCATTTGTTCATGATTTTGAGAGTTCCTTATATTAGTCCAAGAGCATATGTTGTCATTGCCTCAAACATAGCCAAAAACCAACAGATGAATCTTCAAGTTCATACTATATTTCTCCAAAAGCAAAACTTAGCTGGAAAAGAACCAGCCTTGAAGAATAGAGATTAAAAATGCCAACCCAAATCACCCTATTCTTGCTTTACCTGCCTTATGCAGTAGCCACCGAGCAAAAGAATAGTGATGATTGATTGATGGTTGATTCTAGTCTTTGGTTTTGGAGATAACTGCTTATCAGTAGTCATTCCATCCTGTCCTGTTCTGCCCACACCACCAACTGAGAGGCATTCAGTTGCCTTGTGCAATGTTTGAAGCTACAGAAATCAGGAAGATAACCAAATGTCTTGACAGTTATTTTACATGGAAAGGTTAGGATCTAGAGCCAAGGCCATTACTAATACACTTCTCAGTAAGGTTAAAGGGAAAGGCAGTCAACTTGTGCTTAGAGTTAGTTGTGTGATGGAGGGTAACAGATCCAGCAGTTAATAAAATTTAATGTGGTTGCAACTGTTTAGAAGAGCCATAGGAGAAAGTTCTCTTTGGTGAGAAAGCTGTAGTAATACAGTAGAGATCATCACCATTGCTCCTTCCATTGTCTCTCTCATGATCTAAGATGTTCCTTTCCGGGTGTCAAGGTTGTTCTCCATTCACCTCCACACAATCAGTGTCTCCATCTCAGTAGTTGTAGCTTCACTTTCCTTCCCCACTACTCATCACTGCAGCCAGGCCTTTTGTCTGAAAGGGTCAGACACAAGAGAGACAAGATAGTCCTATCCCACATGGGCCACCTGAGAAAGAGTCAAACAAGTGGTCATTACTGTATCATGACTTAGGCATATAAGTTCGACAAGAAAATTCTGGTGACTGAATAACATTGAGTCCTCTAAGCTCCCTTTAGCTAGAGTGTGAGTGGAGAATGTCAGGTAGGCTGCCTGACGTTGTCACTGGAAGAAAAGAGAAGCCATATGCTAGGAATGGTCAGGACAGAATTCCAAATTTTCAAAATAGGTCAAAACCTTTGTACATTTATTATTTTGTATTTTTCTTGTAGCTATTTTAGCTATTTATTTATTTATACTGGGAATCGAACTCAGGACTTTGCTACTTATTTGTTTGTTTACTTATATTGGAATTGAACTCAGGACTTCGCACTTGCCAGGCAGGCACTTGTGCCCCTGAGCTATATCCCTGGCCTGTTGTAGCTATTTCAAAGTCTTGAATTCAGTAGCATTTAATTTTATATGTAGTGGGAGAGTGGGATCCAGTTTTAATTTTATCTGTGTATAATAAGTAGCCATACCACCTTTTTCTGTGATCTCCCATCTCAACTCTTAGTTTTCACATTTGTGTGTTTCCATTCCTGTGCTCTCAATTCTTTTTTACAGGCTTTCTTGTCCCCATAGTGTCCTAACTACTAAATTTTGTGATACTTCTAGCATCTGATTGAGTCCTTCAACCTTGTTCTTATCTTTGCAACTCTCATTCTTAGCTCTTAGTGTGTGTATATGCATTTTAGAATCTCCTTTTCAGAATACTACATGCACATGCATGTACTGTTTTCATTGGAATTGCATTGCATTTGCAGTTAACTTGAGAACCATTTCATCTTTATAATATCCATGAACATGGATTTAAGAAACATAGATTTAAGGAATCTTGTAATTCATGAACATAGATTTAAGGAACATTTTATTAAAAATATTATAGGCCACTGTTCAAAAAAGAGCATTGACCTCTGTCTCACCCAATGCACAAAAATTAATTTGAGATTTATCATAGACTCCAAACATAAAGCTTCTAGAGGAAAACATGGAAAATCTTTGTTACTTTGAAGTAAGCAGAGATTTCTTAGGCTCTAAAAAGCATGAATCATACAAGGAAAAAAAAAAGGTCAATTATTGAACTTCATCAAAAACTTAAAACTTCTACTCATCAAAGACATTAAGAAAATAAGTTTAAGCCAGGCATTTTGGTACACATGTGTAATCCTAGCACTCAGGAGGCTGAGGCAGAAGGGTTGCCTTAAGTTTGAAGCCAACTTAGGCTACATAGAAAGTTCAAAGACAACCTGAACTACATAGCAAGATCCTATCTCAAAACAAAACAAAACAACCCTTTAGGAAAAAGTATATACACTGCATGTATATGACTGTAAATGACAAAAGGGAGAAAAAAAATCAGCCTATTTAAAAATAGGCAAAAATCTTGAATAGACATTTTCCACGAGGCCATACTTATAACCAAAGCAGATGAAAAGTGCTTGACATCATTGGTCATCAAGGAAATGCAAGTCAGAATCACAGAGAGATACCACAACATAACCATAAGGATAGCTGACATGGGAAGGAGAGAGACAACAGCAAATAATGAAAAGGATATAGAACCACCAGAACTTTCACTTGTTGTTGTTGGGAATGTAAAATGGTATAACTGTTTTGGAAACTATCAGTTTCCTAAAATGTTAAACATATTACAGTTTTATTCTCAGATATTAATCCAAAAGAAATTAAAGTGTGTCCACAAAAAATTTGTATAAGAATGTTCATAGTAATTGTATTCTGAATAACCTGAAAATGGGAAGTGCCCATGTCTGGCAACAGGAGGACAGGGAAACTTGTATATTCATACAATAACATACTACTCATTAGGAACAAAAGCCAACTATTGATACCTTAAATAGCATGGATAAAGCTCATAACTTTGCTGAATGAAAAAGGCAGGCACAAGAAATTATATAACATATTATTACATTTTGATGAAATTCTACAATAAACAAAACCAAACTGGTGACAGAAATCAAATCAGTGGTTGCTTTGGGGACAGGGATTGGCTGGGAAAGAGCACAGGGGAGCTTTATGGGAAATTTTCTGAGTCTTGCTAAGGTTGTTGATTACACAAGTGTATGCATGTGTAGATTGGTGCACTTAAGATATGAGCATTTTACTGTGTGTAAATATGCTTCTTATTAAAGTAGACTGATATTCTAGCTCTTCATTAATGAGAAGATACATCTAGAGTTAATACAATAAAGTGAAATAAATCAGACTTGCATGTGTAAACACTATATTATCTTGCTAGTGTAAGAAATTGAAAGAGGCCGGGCGTGGTGGCTCACGTTTGTAATCCCAGCACTCGGGAGGCGGAGACAGGCGGATCGTTGTGAGTTCGAGACCAGCCTGGGCTAAAAAGTGAGCTCAAGGCCAGCCTGAATGGCATAGTGAGACCCTGTCTCAAAAACAGGGCTGAGGATCTAGCTCAGTGGTCTAAGTGCCTGCCTGGCAAGCGCAAGGTCATGAATTCAATCCCCGGTGCTGCAAAAAAAGAAATTGAAAGAGTAAATAAGACCCAGAAGGTACAATAGAGTAAAAGGGAAAGAAACTGCTCAAAGGGAAATTATATTTTTTAATCAGTTTTGCATGCCTGTATCTGGTAACCTGAGCAACTATTTTGTAGATAACAATATGCAGTGTAACAACCACTGTTAAATTCCTATCGTCTTGTTTTGAAATCCTGTATTGCTATTGTTTTATTTTGTTATTGGTGTCATTTTGCTTTTATTGTTGTTTGACTGTTTGCTTGTTGATTTTTCTGGTTTTTTTTTTCCTCTTTAAAATTAAAAAAAGTGGTTAGGTTAAGGAATCTTTATACTGCTCCTTCAAAATAGGTCTTTAGTAGTAACAGAGACAGACTACTTTTCTAAGTGCTAAATTTAGCTTGAGTTTTTTTCAGTCATGTAGTCTAAGGAACTATTTTTAGGATTTTGGCAGAGTTCAGGAGTAGTTTTTATAAAGATGGAAAAGGTAATCCTTATAGGTATTAGGTGGAATTGGACCTCCAAAACCTCACAGGCCAAGTCTGTGCTTCCGGTTACCATACATCCGAGCAGTGTAGCATTTTGTCTTACCAGGACAGCTAGCGGTATCTATAAACATTCTGATGGTTGTGATTGAAGGAAGAGATATCATGTTCCTGGCATCTATTGGGTTGAGGCTGCTAAACATCCTACAAAGCACAGGAGAGCATCCCCACCTCCTGCCAAAACAAAGAATTATTTGATTCAAACTGTCTTGGTGCCAAAATTAGGAATCCTTGTTCCAGACCTACCCTTATCATTGAAGCTGAGTCAGTCTCAATCAGGTGTTGACTGTACTTATAGTCTAAATTGACTGTGCAAACTTGGCATTTTTACATGTTGCATATTTCTTCCCTGACAGAGTTTATATCAAATATTTATAAACATGTATAACCTTAAAATTGGAGACAGAAGTTCATGCATCAAGAACACTTCCAAAATCTAAATTGTGTGTATCACAGTGGTTAAATGTTAATGTAAGACATTGTAAGTTTTTAAAAATCTTTTATTTCATTAAATATTCAAACAAGTGACTTTAGTTATGTTCCTTGAAAAAAGAGGAGGGAGGAGGGCTTTGTTAACAGATCAGAAGAAGAAAATGATAACAATTTATCTTTTTTTCTTTCTTCCACAGGATGACAGGCAGAGAGTTTTTCTCTAGATTCCCAGAACTCTATCCTTTTCTTCTCAAACAGTTGGAAGCTGTAGCTGATACAGTGGACAGGTGAGAAGAGAATATAGTGGGGCAAAGTGAATTCAAGGGTGTGAAGTACTTTATTAGTCAAGATTTTTCTTCTAGGCAACAGTTTTTAATCAACTTCTTCTGTATAACACAGATGACTTAGAAAAAATAGTGCTTTTATAATTATACCACATTGCTTGACTTTCTGCCATAGATTCATACCTGGAAAGTTATATAAAATTCCATTTCTTTGTTACATTTTTGAAAATACTGTTTTATGTTAAATTATTTTATCTAATTTAATTCAATTTCAATGTTATATGGAACTAGCTTCTAACAAGTACATGATAATTTTTTCTGTTAAGAATTACTTTCTTCTGGACTGGGGATTTAGCTCAGTGACATAAGTGCCTGCCTGGCAAATGGAGGTTGTGAGTTCAATCCCCGATACCAAAAAAAAAAAAAAAGAATTACTTTCTTCCTCTTATTTTTTAAAAGTGTGTACTTAGAAATTGAGTTTGCTTAATGGATACCTGTCATTTTTTATTACTGAATTGTTGCAGTTTATCATTGTGAGATTACCATAGTTAGCTGACTAATCTAGTCTCCTGGGATCATAATGATCATGGTCTACCTGAGCAAAAATAGCCAGTGACCTCAGAAATACAGAGTCATTAGGAGGACTTCCAGTTTCACTAGGCAGAGAGAAGTTCATCATTGCACTTTTGATCACATGGTAGTGTGCCCTTTTGATCTATACATGGTAATGAAATTTTCAGTATAGACATCTTAAAGCTTTTGTATCCTTCCTATTTATACTTGGTATAAATGTAGGTAGATTATCTATAATGGGAAAATAAAATTGTATCAATGAATTTTACTTTTGTTTATGATACATTTCCTCACAGTAGTTTGTGCAGATGGGCTTTTTTGGCCCTGCCATTTGATGGCCTGTTCATGCTTCCTTAAATACATTTAGACATTGAAAGTTTCACATTTCATAGTCTGGAACAGCAGGCTCTACTTAAGCAAATTAGCTTTGAGAAGAGGATGTGTGTGTAATAGCACAATCCCCCAATTTTGTCAGGAATTTTTCTTCACATTGCACATTAAGAAGATATAAAGTGAATGGAGATAAAAATGAAAAAGGGAAAACTATCCCTTTGATCATTTAGAGTCTCTCTTCATATACCTAATTATTTAATGAGAAAAAACCTTTGAAGATAGTGCCTCACTTCTAAAATCTCAAATCTTTCATGTACGATAACTTTTTTCAGTGATATGGGAGAACCAGATCGTCATCCAAGCATGTTCCTCTTGCTTTTGGTACTGGAGAGACTCTACCCTTCCCCGATGGACGGCGCTTCTTCTGCTCTCAGCATGGCACCTTTTGTCCCCATCATTATGAGGTAGTGTTAAGCTACGTGGAAACAATGAGTTAGACATGGGAACTTCATGGGAATGTTTAATCTTGTTCTTATTTCAGACATTATAATGGATTTGTTTATGAATACTTTGGGAAGGGGTCACGTGAAAGCAGGGACATGAGACTTTTTGCCATCGTCCCTAACTGGCCTCAAATGTTTCAGAGAAAGATGATTATGTTGAGAGTGTAGGAGTTCATTAGAACCTACGTGTAAGTAATGTTTTCCTGGAGACCTGCCTATTAGTGGGTGTATGGTGCTGATAGGAGATAACTCCTTTAGAAAAAACATATCTTCATTATCCCTGTGTTGTCTTGCCAGCATGGAGCAGGTTGGTCCTGGCATATATCCCCTGTCCAGCAGTTCACAAGGACATCAAGACATTGGTCTTCACTCTGGAGGAATCTGTTGAGGTGTGTCGGGGGTGGCATGTTGATGGCAATGCCATATGACCCGAGTTCCCACTCATCTTCTCTTTTAAGCCTGAAGTGTCTGAAAAAAGTCAATGAGTGTAAAGTATGTGTGGAATACAATGTTGCCAGACCTTCTTGCTTCTAAAGCCTATTACTCTATGACAGGCACTGTTAACATTTTTTAAGACATCTGTTACCTTCTGACTATCTTTCTCTCGTTGGATCAAATGCTTTAATAAGTAGGCTTCCAAAAAGCATTTAGATTTTCCTATGAAACATTTCAGAAGCCTGTCATATTAAGATTGTACTTACCTTTTGACAAGACAGCACCTTTGTTTTAATCTTACACCCCAAAATTAGACTAGACTTGCAGCAGAAGGCTAAGAATACCAAATTCAAGAGTGTGTGTTTATTGTTTGTGTGGTACTCTGGGCTCCACTTCCTGGTTTCACAGAGCTGACTGACGCATTTTAATGTGAGAAACCATTAAACACAAGATTCTGACATGTGATTGCTGTGGCTGTTTGTTTGCACCAAGCCCTGACTGTGACTGTGTTATCTTTGATCACAGCGATGACTCACTCAGACTGGTTTTTGTTTCCTGATACTCAGTTACAGCATTTCATGATTCATTTTAGGAATTTAGGTGGTAAATTTTACTTTCAAGCCCCTTAAAAGTATTCGCTTTCATGAATACCTAGGAAAAACTTCAGAAATGTTTTCAGAAAGTTGATTTAAGGGGGAAAGTCACATGCAGAGTATCATAGTGTACCTTCGAAACAAAATATGCAGTAGAACTTCATCGTCTGTGTAGAAAGCATTCAATTTTGCAGAAGGTTTTTACTAATTGGTCTGTTATGATTTGCATCCTAGAGGCCAAGAATTACTACATTGAAAATAGCCTTGTTTGTTTACATATAATCAGAACGTACATATTACTTAAATAATCAAGGGCTGGGGATTTGGCTCAGTGACCTAAGCTCCTGCCTAGCAAGTGCAAGGTTGTGAGTTCAATCCCTGGTGCCGCCAAAAAAAAAAAAGAATAAGCAAGGTACCAACTATATATAACACAGACTGCATTAATATAGACGATTTAAATATTGCTTTGAAGTCAGTGTACCTAGCACATTGCTTTTTAAATGCAAATGATACAAAGAAGTTTGCAGTCATCCTGTCCTTCAGTGAAAATGTCATGACTGATGCTTGCTTTCTGGCTGAGGAGAAATTTACAGAGCATCACCTACAGCAGAACTGCTGCAATTAATTCTTTAGTTAAGATGGTCAGTAGGGCTGGAGATCTAGTTCAGTGGCCTAATAAGCACCTGCCTGGCAAGTACAAGGTCATGAGTTCAATCCGCGGTGTCACACACACACACACACAAAAAAGATGGTCAGTAGGTGGCAACCCATTCAGGACCCCTCCTGTCTTTCAGGAGCTATTCCTATTTCCCATTCCTATTCTGTATTCTTAGTCCCCATTCCTATTCTCCAATAAATTTTCCTACTCTTTAAAAAAAAAAAAAAAAAAGAGGGTCAATAGGCTGTGACCATTGAATGTTTGTGTGTCATGGAATGGTGTTATCTCAAACTTCAGGATATAAACCAGCCATTGAGTCCCTAGTAAGTTCTGATCCAGTTGGTTCCATGTGGCTGGAGAGTCGGCCTTCCACACACAGGTGATGCCTTGCTGCTGGTCTGTGGCTACAATGTAGCCAGGATCAAATTTGGGTTAGTAATACCAGCAGAGCCTCACAGCCAAGTAAGACAGTAGAGTCACCCTTGAGTTATAGTAGGCTAGGCTGTTTAAGGTGTTTATAAGTAGATTTTGATCCAGAAGTACAGAAAATAGACACAAAGCTTCTTCTGAGCAGAGAGGTCAGTAAAAAGTAGACGGTCGTAATTGAGCCTGCCTTTTTTGGACATTTTGTTTACCGTAACTCCAAGAGGTGGTGCTATCACTTTCTTTTTTCCATTGAAGGAATTGAGGTTCATGAAGAAAGCAAAGCAGTTACAGGTCTAAAATTTGAACCAAAGAATTCAAGGCTTTGCCAGGGACACTAGATACGCACTTTCTACTACACTAAAATTGTTGATTCCGCTTTGTGTCCCTAGGCAATTCAACCACATTGAATGTGCCTATGAAGCCTGAAAATTCTGCAACTAAGAGAAATGAGGAGCCTGTATCCATAGTCACTGTGTCTGAGTATAGACTGTGTTCAGAATATAGAACTAATGTCCCCACCATTGGTGGGATCTACTTCTTGTTTTGCTTTTCCAGCAGTAAAGTAGATTGGTCACCTTTATTTGATCCGAAACATATCTGTAGGACAATTGTTTAGGTCATGGGATTGGTCCATGGCCAGATCCAAAAGAAGGTTAGCTCTTCTTGACCATTTTCTATGATAAAGTGGAGAGACTCTACATTCAGAAAACCCAGTTTTGAGCTTCATTAGTCTACTACAGGGACAAACCATTCTGTCCCAAACGTTCATCAGGGAGATGAACTTTAAACAGATTTTTAAAAAAATAGTAATTGTGGTAAAAATGTGCACATTTGATTGAATGACTTCTGAGAACAATAAGAAAGTGAAATTGATCATAAAACTTGTTATTCTAAGCAGTTTTGGTGATTCTGGTTGTGGTGAGGATTGAACTGTTTTGACCTGGTGTAAAAGCTGAAAAGATGGATATATGCACAGTAGATGGATGGTGTTTGATCTTGGTATCATCATTAATGGTAACATGTATTTGGAAAACTTCTAATCAGATTCAGAGACACTCTTAAGTTTAGCTAAAGAAAAAACATCCAGCTGATGGGAGTATGCAAGGGTTGCTAAAGTAAATTGTGCTAAAGTGAGTTGCACAATGCAAAGAAGATTGAAAGTGCCAATGACGGTTTTTTATTTCCTTTTTATTTATGTATATTTACCTGCTGTTTCTTTCCCCTCTGTATTTATAGTATTATTTGTATTTTTATTCCCTTATTCCACATTTAAGAATACGTGGAAGCTTATTTCTCTATTGATTTTATTTCTTAACATAAGACTTAGAAGTTACTAATCTGGATTTTCCAGTTTTGTGCATGCATGTGTACAATTGTGAATATTGCATCAAAACAACAATGTTGGAACGAAAATGATAGTAATCTCCATCTTTTGTTTATGATTTTTTTAATCCAGTGTGTTTTACATGCCTAATACTGTACTGGATCCAGATGCACAGCCATTTACCACATTAATGTGATGCCTTCAATTTAGGACTATTTGCCCTCCAGTTCAAATACCACACAGCAGAGTAATTCATATTTTAAAAAGAACTCTGGCTCTCTGCATATAGTTTAGCAGTGCCCATATATCCAGGGCTTTCCAGAAACTAGAAGTCTTTTAGAGACCAAAATGTCTCTGGCCATGCATCTTTGAATTCTTTTTCACAGGCAAGTTTCAAGTTTCAGTTGAAGAACTGTAGGAGAATATATATATCCCAAATCTAGGACCTTGGAGTCCTAAACAGAGACCCAGAACTCAAAGAACTCAGTTCTATCCAGGCTCTGCCATTTACTGGTAGTAACACTTGGATCAGACTTTACCTTCTCCTGATCAATATAAGGATCTGTGTGGATTTGGGATTGGTTGAGGAAAAACTAAGATCTCAGCTTCTGATTAATATTTTAAGGAGGAATCCCTTCACTGCATTTCATTTGCTTTTTTAGGTGAAGGGCCTCCCTTCAACTTAACTCTTATTCTCTGCCCTTTTTTGCTTATTTTCATTGCAAATGACAAGTTTTCAGTGAAATCTGTTCTTTTTTTTTCTCAAATATTGAAGTACAAATAACAATACAATCTTAAACACGTATCAGTAGAAATATCTCACAGAACCTTTGTACCAATCTTGTACCAGATTGTACCAGTCTTAAAAAAGAAGAGACTGGAAATCCCCAAACTAACAGTTGGCCCTCTTAAGTCTGTGACACTGGGAAATGCATTGACTCTTGTTTTGTTTTCCTCAAAAGTTACATAGTTCCTGGATTATTACTTTGCTTCTTACCCAGGTTATGAAGTGAAATAGCTTCTTTTCCATGGTGGTGAGTTGTGGGTTTTTCAGGAGATAGTAGTTGGTTTCAGCTTTTCTTCGGAACTGTAACCTGGGTACCTGTTCTTCAAGGATGCACATCACATTTCTGTCTGCTCTGTCTTCCCAGAATCCTTTCAGATGAGTGGAAGGCAAGATTTTCTTTACAGAGAGGTAAAGGAGGCAGAAAATGGTATCAGGACTGCTCAGGTCAACATTATATCCCCTTCCATCTTTCCCTTAACTCCTGGTCACCTCCCTTCTTCTGAAGTCTGTAGCACTTGTTACGAATGTCTTTTGTTGCCATTCATTTTTACTGTACTATACTGTAATGCTCCATACCTGTTCTTTTCTGCTCCATCTTGAGACAACTATGATTTTTTGTTGGGTTTTGTGGTACCTTTCTTTACCTCATGCAGGTTTAGGTGTAGAGTCAGATTGGATATAAGATTGAAATTAATTTGCAATTGTGACTTTGTACTGAGCAGATCTTTGTATCTCTGCAGTACTCAAAGGACTTCTAGCTCTACAATATTAGAGACACATTTTGTATTCCACAAGTTACTAGTTGTGTTTAAGAGAGACTTGAATGGGTTCCATGTTTTATTGGGCCGTTAATGAATCTATATTCTAATAATGAGCTCTCACATTGCTTATATTTGACTTCACCTCTCCGGTCCTCTCTGGTCTGGTAAGCCTGTGACCAGAGACCTTCCTGAACTGTGAACTCCTCTCCTCTGACCACTTTCCAGGGAGCATTGTAGAGGCCTACTTTTTAGTATACTGCTACAGGCTTTGAGCCATATGAGGAGCCTGGATGGACAGAAATAGAAGAAAGGGGTGTGGAAAGCATCTGAACCACAGGCAAGCCACGTAAACAAGTTGGTGGGACTAGAGCAAGGCCAGTCCAGCAGGTGTCTGGCCTTGGTGTTCTTCCCTGTTAACTATAAGACAGATAGCTCTGAGAATGTTTTGCTTTCAGGGTTCTCAGCAAAACACTGAGACCTTGCACTTTCAACCCTGTTGTGTGCTCCCCACCTCCCACTCCTACCCTTTTTACAGTATATAAATAAAGAGGCAGACCATGCTGGGTAGTTGCTGCTTCTCCATCAGAGAAGTCAGATCCCATCCAGTCCCAACTTTTCTTTATGTGTCTTGTTTCTTCTTAATCTCCCATCACTCCCTCTCAGGACCCCACTCCCCATACAGGTTGCAGTAGTTGGCGCCCGACGTGGGGCCTGGCACAGGGCAATTCAGCAAGCCTAGATGGGGAAACACTCCAGGAGTTTGTGCAATTTAAGATTATGATACAGAGTGCATTGAGTAATCAATAGATGTAAAACAATGGGGAATTCAGGATCTAAAGTTCATTCTTTGTATACTGACGTGCTCAAAGCTTTGCTTAAGGTTAAAGGGATGCCTATTAAGACTGCATAGTTTGCCAAATTCCTTGAGTTTGTTTGTTTCTAGAAGAAGGAATTGTAAATTTACATACTTGGGAGGACCAAGAGCAAGACTGGGGAAAAAGTAGACCAGCATAGATCTATCTAGACCCCTACAGACTTTTAAAGGGTTATTTAACAGGGAAGACCACTGCTTTCCTCTCTTCTTACCACTTTTCTTGGGCCCCAGGCCAATAGAGGAAACAGAGTCAATAGACACAAGCCACCTGGGAACCAGGGAGTTAAGCCACTGAGCCTGGAGCCTGGCCCCTAACCAGGACTGAGGAGTTGGGAGGAAGCCAAGTGTCTGCTTTGTCAGCTAGGGTGGGGAACACAGGCTGTGCACCTTGGCTCAGGGCACCTAGTGACAACTTCATCTTTGTCCTGGAGCCGATTGGACAGCCACAGCTCACCTTCTTAAAGCCTCAATCAGCCCAGGCACATGGCACCTACCTTTTCTTAGACAAGCACCCACTCATACATTAAATGACTGCAACATTTGCGGCAGGTGGGGAACTGTTTGGTTGTAGTCGTAACAACCCAGAAGCTAGGGGTCAGAGTGAGCCCTGGCAAAGATAAATCAAAGGCACCAGCAAAGGAAGTCTATATAAGTGATATTATTAACCTAAATTATATTAAGTCTTACAGAGAGTAGCAGAATAAAAGGAAGGTCTGAGTATGTGACAGCGGGTATGGAGATGATTGAGCCAGAAGCTACATGAAAGAAGAACATGAAAGTTCTCTATTCTTGTGAGGGAATTTATTTTTTGTTTCTTCCAAATTCTTTTTATAAGAGATTTTTGCTCATTGACCCACAAAAGTTCTGACCAGTCTACTTATAATTATAAATTTCTAAATTCTGAAACAGTTGTTAATTCAATTTGGCCAAAGATACATATGAGTGCACTCTGATTTTATAAACAGATTTATCCTAAGTATTTTATTTATTTATCTGTGTGTCCAATCTGTGTTTTATTTGAACTCAACAAATTTTTCTTCTTTTTGCATTTTTGGACTTTTGAAGCATTAGTCTGATATGCTTCCACCAAAGTTGCCAACTGGCCAAAATGATGTTAAAATTGGTTTTATAAATGTAATGCATATTGTTATTTATTGTTGTATTATGGTTTGAGAGTTTCTCATTGTTCAAAAAATAATGTGTTAAGTGATACAATCTGATTTTCATTAAGTCTTCAAAAATTGTTAAAATAATTAAAAATCCCTTAGGGTGGGAGGGAGGTTATTGGACAGGACTCCAATTGATGAACAAGAAAGCAGCTGCCTAGAATAATAATTATGCAGTTCTTGTTCACTCCCAAAATGCTTAAAATCTATTATTGTGATATGTTTACACTGGTTATCATCAAAAGGTTAACTTATCCAGAAAGAAAACAGTAAGGTTTTGTGATCTGTACCAGATGCTGTGGTATAAAACTAAATTAAAAAACAAAAGTTTTCATATAGCTATGACAGTTGATTGTTATTAATTGTGATATATTAAATGTATTCATGCCTTTAGATGTATAGGTCTTTCAAAATGTAAAACTGGAATTTATTATCATGATAGACTTTTCTTTCAGATTCAGACATCTGCCTTCAACAAAAACTTATGTGATGTATATGCTATATATACATACACTATAGTTAGAGATGTCTAGACATTAAACAGTCCAGACAGTGTCACAGATTTCTTCAGTGACATCCCATTAAAGGTCAGTAAGTTAGGTAAAAACTTGTTATGTACTAGACAGAGATAATTGACTAAAAAGGCTGTTCTATGTCAGAATGAAAATTCAAGTGTATTACAAAAATTTCATCATGGTTATTATACTAAAATATGCATATGACTTTTGATCTCAATTTTTCTGTGTAAAGCTATATAACTTGTCTGTTAACATTCTATAGGGATTCAACTACTAGAACATCCATGGTTGGTAAGAAATAACAGTTCTCTGACTATTCTTTATATTTTAAGGTGCTCAATAGTCAGATAAAATTGTAATGTTAAGCTCACTGTTCCCACTCTGGATGTTCAAAACCTGAGGCTTGGAGACCAAAAGCCAAAAGGATACATGGGCTGAGAGGAAAGGCAGTATTTTGGCCCCAGCCCTTTGAGGTCAATGAGGACCCAGGACATGAGGGAATCTTTTCAATGATATTCTACAACTCTGGTGAGTTATAAAACCTCCTGACCAAGGAGATCATTGGACTGCAGAGGAAAGAGATCAATGGTACACAGTGTGCCTAAGGAGTCACCAGGAAAAAAAGGTCTCCTAAGCTTTCATGGAAAGCAACTTGGTAAAGCAATGGCCATGACTCATCCAAATGACTGATGTAAAAACTGAGAGGCACTGTACATAGTTCTAAGGTAATTCCTAAGGAGACTTAACTGACCTTGGTAGATAGCAGGAGATTCATTTTAATTAATGCAGGTCTCATTTTATTTTGGTCTTGAACATCAGCACAAAAGTATAACCACAAGACATATAAAGCAATGCCATAGTATAGCTAGCTATAAAAAGAAATTCAAATCACTGACACCTTCTGACAATTTTCAGCTACACTGGTAACTGACTACTATTATGAGTTAATGGGCTGTATAGGGTTGAGTTGCTAAACTCAGGGACCTGAAATTCTTGCACTGAAAAGTTTTAAACTAAGTGAGTAAGTTTGCTCAGAGTAGAAAGTGTTCAAGATGAAAAAGCCTTCACTGAAACAAACTTCACTGCAGATGCCTGTAAAAAGTGGGGTGGGGGGAGCCATCCACAAGGAAAAAATTCTTCTACAGGGTCCTGCAAACACTGCTCCTCCAACTCCAATTGACCACCCGTTGCTTGTGGCTAAGAAATAGAAAAGGGGGAGATATGAGGAGTGGTAGAGCCGGGTCTGAGCCACAAGCAAGCTGTGTAAACTGGTTGTTGGGACTAGAGCAAGGCCAGTCTAGCAGGTGTCTGGCCTTGGTGTTCTTCCCTGTTAACTATGGCACAGATAGCTCTGAGACTGTTTTGCTTTCAGGGTTCTCAGCAAAACACTGAGATCTTACACTTTCAGCCCTGTTATGTGGTCCCCACCCGCACCCTTTTTACAGTGTATAAATAAAGAGGCAGACCATGCTGGGTTGTCACTGCTTCTCCATCAGAGAAGTCAGGTCCCACCCAGTCCCAGCTTTTCTTTTTGTGTCTTATTTCTTCTTAATCTTCCATCACTCCCTCTCAGGACCCTGCTCTCCGTGCAGGTTGCAGCAAGGAGGCAGGTACTGTTTTCACATTCAGAACTATTCCAAAATAGGTGGGAAGAGGCCTCCCACATTAATGTAGTATGAACAGAGGACCCATGTAGGACAATTCTTGTGTGCTATAGCCTAAAGATCTGTATAATGGGATAAATAACCCTGCTTATAAAACAGTATTCCTAGGTTTACCTGTTAGGAATAATTTCAGAGGAAGGAGTTAGCAATACTAATGGTGATGGGGATGAGGAGAAAAGAGCACTTTATAAGTATATTTAAACATTTGTAATTGACATACACTCATTGTACATGAGTGCAGTATATCCTTTTGATGCATACTTGCAATTTATAGTGCTCAGATCAGGGTGAGTGGCATATCCATCAACTTAGACATTTAGCGTTTCTTTGTGTTGGGAACATTCATAATCAGAGAGGGTAACTTTTTCAGCCCCTGCTTTGGCATGTCTCTTCCAGTACACTGAAAGGAAGACCCTAGTGCAAACTGTACTAAATTCACAGCCTCAGGTACAAGTGAGCCCAGAGTCATGTCAGTAATAGGGGAGAAATGTGGAATGAGAATATTGTGCCAGGAACCTGAAGAATGACTTTCAAAGGGGAAAGGCATGTTTTATTGGTGACTAAATAATTGTGCCAATATCAATTATTTTAGAGTGAATTATTAAACATATAGCTTGTAAGTACTCTGCTTTATTTGCTGAGAAGTAACAAGGATTCTGTAAGCATAAGTCATGTCTGAGTCACTTCATTGTTTTCATAGAATTACTAGGATAGTGAATGTAGACAAGGCATTGAACATTTGACTTACTTAAATAAAAACAGATGATATTACATGTCTATCAAATTTGTGTATGACATATTATAGGCAAGGGAATCAAAATAGTCTTCAATCATGGGAGTGATAAGCAGATTGAGGGATGTGCTTACTACCTGTGTGTAGTTACAGTTTGCAAAGCTGTATCTTACGATCTTCAATTTTATTTGTGATGTGTTGCGAAGCTGGATGCTGGGCAAATGGTTGAATGTCATTATTCGCTCTCTGTCTCTCTTTTTAATGTCTCACATAGGCCATAGTTAAAAAACGGATTCAAAATAGTCTTGAAAGATTGCAATGATGGCTTGAGACTATCAAGACAAAAATATCTTTACTAAAGATATTTTTCATGTTTGGATTTTTCAAAAGTTAAAATTGTGTGTAAACAATATGGGGTAATTGACATCATAGCAGTTTTTATGGGAAAAATAAATCTTGGGAAATGGGATATCCTGGTAAACTATGAGAAAGCAGTGTGACACCATTACTTCTTCCAGAGAGTTGAAGCAGAAGACCCCTTGAACTCTGCTGATTAGACTAAATCCACTTTATTGTCTTTATTATGCTACTCTGGGCTCCCCATTTTAGGAGGGTCATTGATAAACTAGTATTTATTCAGGGGAGGTGACCAAGATGAGGAAGCTAAACATCTGGAAACAGTCTGGAAAGGCAGCATGGTAATGATCTTTACATACTTGAGAGGCTGCCATGTGACAGAAGACAGGTAATTTCTCTTTTTTTGCTCCCAGTGAGGAAGTTGGAGATGTCAGCTTTTAATATAATGGTTTTCTGAAAAATCAGTGTTCTCCATCAAGGAAGTGAACAGATTTCTAGAATACTGAGCTGCCTGTCAGTGGAGTGAGGAAAACTGATCCTACGTTGAGTGTATTTTCCAAAGGATTTCTGCAGTCATCCGAGGTTGGGTTATGTGACCATCAAGATATCTATTTGAGATGTCTTATCCCAGAACAACTGGACAACTGTGCTGTAGATTCTAAGTAGGCAGTGAATAAAATTGATAAACCGCCCTCAAAGCCTGTGACAAACACATAGTTTCATATTTTTATGGGCTTTTCCATCTCTAAAAGAAAAGAATTTGAGGTGCATTTCTTGGCCCACATGGTTATGATGATCTCCTAAATGGTGCCCTCTATTAGTTAATTCACTGAAATTTAGCTTCTCAGTCACTTCCACAATTTTGTTCTGGATCGTTTTGAACACATTTTTTTGGCCTAGGTGATGTTATGTCTGAAAAGCATTCTTTATTAATTCAATTATCTTTTTTTGTGATTGCTATATTTTTCTGTTCCAGATGTTGGTTTAAGCCACATTTGTTTTCTTAGAAGCATAAGCAACAGCTGTGTCTTAGTGAAGTTAAAGATGCTTTTCTGAAATGCTCAAAATAGATAAGTCTTTGTTGTCCAAAATTCCCAAAGGATCTTTGAACAGAGATGTCCAGAAAGAAAGTCCCTAAGCCTTTCCCATTGTTAGAAGAAACACCTGAGAATTAATTTTACTGGTGCTGTTAACGTAGAATTTCCTCCCTTAGCCAAGCTAGAGACCCAGAACTCCACCGGTCACGTGGTAACTTCTGAATTCCAGGAAACTTAGGGAAGGAGAGTACAGAAATGAGTCTTTCCCACCATTCTGACCTGCTAACTGTTGTTCAGTGAAAGGAAGGATGTGCTACCCTCATCAGTTTGGAAATCCTGGCCCCTTGTTTTCACCAGTATAACTGCGACACCAGGTCAGAGTATGGGCAGGATGTCAAGGTGCAGATCTTCAGTTCTACTCAACAGAGTTTCCTCTGTGGTTCAGTTTTCCTCTTTGCCTGCATGCCAAACTGGCACTCATTCCTTTCTTTCACAGACATACCAAGGACCCCTGTGTTAGTTTCCTGGGGACTAATTATTGTATTATAGGGATATATATTGAAATAAACCATGAGACTCTGGAAGTGGTGTGTTAGGCCTCAGATAGGGATGTCTAGAAACAGAGATTAAAAGTTATTTCCTAATACTCATGAAATTGTACCTGGGCAGCTATCCTGCCTATTTTTTTTTTTTTTTTTTTTTTTTTTGCAATGGCTCTGCCTAGCTCTTCAGTTGGAGAATTGTGTTTGTGACTATCTGAATTTCCAGATTTCCACCCAGGGGTTGCTGAGGTTCCATATGTGGAATGAAACAATGTTTTCTGTATATGTGACCTTTTTGCAAAAGTTCTGGCATGAAAAGATACTCTGTCATCTGTCACTGACTTTTTTCTCTCATTTCCTAGAGAGGAGCTCAGCCAGCCTCATCTGTGGTGCCAGATCTCTTTAAGACCTTTTTCTAAATATGTTTTTGAGCAACAGGAATGAGGAGTTCACCTCTTATGGAATGCATTGACAAAGCAAGCTAGAAAAACAAAACTTGTAGGGACCAGCTTTTCTTCGGTGTTATCTCTTACTTTAACAGGCCAATTCAGGTCATGTTAGAACAAGTGATTTGATCTACAGTCTCATTCTTAGGTGAAATTTCTGACAATGATAATAATCCATGGCCTGTTGCTGTCATTCAGTCTTAAATGTTAGAATCCAAACAGTTGATTGATTAAGCAAGTATTTGCTAGACATTCATTGTATAACTAGCCAGTATTAGGTCTTAGGAAAGCCGCAGAGTAATGAAAAGGTCTTTTTCCTCATAGAAGCTATGGTCTGGTCAGGGAAATAACACACATGCTTGTGGACCTGACACAGTGAGTGTTAACCACTTTATTTTGTAGTGTATCCCCTAAGAGCCAAGGCCTAGTAGTTTCAAGACTATAAGAGACTTTCTGAAGTAACAAGTCATCCGAGAGCAAAGTCAGACTGTGTATGCTATAGATGGTAGGACGTAACAAAGGGAAGATTATGCAAAAATTTTTATGTTTCATAGCATGGAAGTCATCATGAAGAGCTTTGCTTTCACTTGAACCAAGACTGACCCAAGAAATTCACAAAATAAATGGTTTACTGTTTAATATGAGAAATCATGGTGGTGAATCTTTGGTAACTTTAATAAAGAACAGTATTTATCTCAAAGGTTGCATTTCAGTCTTGTGGAAATAATGACTAGTAGTGGGGAACATTTTTAAATTTAGTAATATTTAAAATTTAAAAATACTTTAATAACATTTTTTCATAAGGAGCTTTTGTTGATCTTAAATATTTTCTCAAAATTGTAGACAAAGTGCTCTCTCTGCTGGCATTTTTAATGCCAGTTTGAAGAATTTCATTGTACCAAGCCCAATGCTGATGATATACAGTCATTTTATCCTGTGTAGTAGAGGACATTTTAAGATCCAATGGGAATATTTCTCCTACAGGTAGAAGATAATGAATTAGCGAATAAGGTAAAATGGGAACAGATTAATTGCAGCAGGCTTAAAATGAGTACAGATAGAATAACATCATTGTATGTTTTGGTTCTCTTTCCTGACTAGTGTACTTTTATCTCTCTCTTGCTTTGGGCCTTACTAGACTATACTAGTTCCCCACCTCCCCCAATCTCAGGGATACGTTTTAAGACTTGCACTAGATCCTTGAAACAAATCATCTATCGGTATATACAGTGCCTGCCAAAAAGAATGTATACACACTTCAGCAGTTCACCTTACTACTAAATATCTAGAAAGTAAGTAACAGCCACCACTTTGAAAGCCCCTTGTAATTGTAGAGGCCGAAAGTAATTTGTATTGATCTCATGATGTTTCAGTAAATTTAGTATTAAAATATTTATACCAGTTTTTCTTTTCCTGATGTATATATTTTTGGCAGACTGTATATATATGATGTTTGTTCCTGTATATGTAAGCATGCACAAATTTAATGCCATTTTATTTTAACTAAGCACTTAGCATATACGATAGCTGTAACCTACATTTGAGGTATGCTAGGAAAGTAACATAAAATTCTTTTTTTCTGTCTCTACAGTTTCATGAATAGAAGTTGTTTTTTTTGGAGACAGGGTCTCACTACGCAGTTCATGCTGGCCTCAAACTCACAATGTAGCCCAGGCTGACCTGGAATTTGCAGCAGTTCTCCTACCTCGGCCTCCTAAGTGCTGAAATTGCAGGCATGGGCCATCACCCCCAGCAGAAGATTCATTCTTAAAATAAATTTTAGCAACCTGATTTTTTTCTCTTATTGACGACTCACGCCTTTCTTTAGAAGAAGCACCTTCCCACTTTTTCTTGCCTTATCCAAATTGCCACTGGCACTACTCTTGTGCTTTGGGGCCACTAAGTAAAAGCATGATTACAACACAAGCACTACATTTTGACAGTCAGTCTGATAAGTGAAATGTTGACTAAGTAACTCATGGTGGGTAGCATATACAGTGTGGATATACTGGACAAAGGGATGATTTCACTCTTGGGTGGAACAGAGCATAGTGGCGTGAGATTTCATCATCTCAGAATAGCATGCAGTTTAAGACTTAATGAATTGTTTATTCGTAGAATTTTCCAAGTGATACTTTTGAAATATGGGTAACAAACTAAGGAAAGCAAAACCTCAGTTAAGGGCCAACTCTGGTATATATAACCTAGTAAATAAAACAAGCTGTGTTAGTCATTCAGCTATACAGGATTCACTGAGACTTGTGTGCCTTCTGCTTGCTTTGCCCTACCTTATTTTTCCCATTCACCTTGAACGTTGAGACTTAGTTGCTTACCCTTTGTTCCTCTAAACTAAGTACAGCCATCTGCTTAACCATATATTCTTTTCTTTTTTCAGTTTTTTTAATTAGTACATGTTTCTAATACATAAAGATTACATGTCTTATGGGGAGTTGGCACTTGTGTGTGACATCTTCATCATATATTCTTCTTTCTTTTGACTTTGTAAACCCTTGCCACCATTTTATCCATCCATTAAGTGTATGTGCACCATCTCACTTAGCATCCCTGCTCTCATCACCATATTTGCAAGAGAAAATGAAAGCCTTCAGGCCTGGGCTATTTCCATGGAGACACCCACTCTACCTAGCCATAGCTCTTTCTTTAGTTCTGTGACCTGACTCTTGGAAAAGATTCTGTATTCCCAGTTTCCCATTCATTCCTTAAATCGTGCAACATAATTCTTCCTTTCACCACTTCACTGAAACTATCCCTATAGATATGAATAGAAAAGACCTTCTGGTTACAAAGGCTTTGTGCTATCATTCTTTTGATTTTTATCTGGAATTGACATGATTGCAGATTCCCTTCTTCCTAACACTTTCCTTAGTGGTTTTTTTCCTGGTTATTGTTTTTTCTCTTCTTAGAGGTTCCCCATACACATCCTTTAGAATATTGATGTCTCTCCTTATCCTTTCCTCCACCCTCTTCCTTTTGACTCTTGTGCACCTTCCACGGTTGCCATACACCTACATGAATGAGTTGTTTCTACATCTAGACCATGTACAGAACCAGAAATTTAGCTTCTGTTGGACAGCACCTTCTGGCTCTCCCAGTGCACCTGGAAGAGGGTGTTTCCAATGACTTCTGTGCATTGAGGGCTGAGCAGCCCTATCTTAGCATCAGTACAGTGACATCATTCCCCCTGGCCATATGTTTCCTTCTCCAAAGAAAACAACAGAATTAGGACCCAGGGATCCAGAGGCGCCACTGACTGTGTTCATGTTTACTCAATAACAATGTTTAAAACCTCCATTTCTGAAAGCCCTCTAATAAGTTTGAAATGATTTGCTTTTGTTTTTCTTAAATTGATTATCATCATTTTGGGATAGCAAGTGGCAAGGGTTGATTGGTAAGTTTATTTGGAGATGGCTAGTAAATCTGATGTGTCTTTAGTCAAAAGTTGACAGTTCAGGGCCGGGGATTTAGCTCAGCAGCATAAGTGCCTGCCTGGCAAGCGCAAGGTCCTGAGTTCGATCCCCAGTACCAAAAAAAAAAAGTTGACAGTTCAAGGAACCAGGGCTTGATTCGTTTATTAACTCAACAGATACTAAGAATATTAAATGTTTTAGGCACTAGCAATACAGTGGTGAATCAGACAAGATTTTGATCATCTGAGGCATGCTGTCCAATGATCCTTCTTTGACCTTTTTTGCTTTGATTTTTTACATTCTAATTAGTGGTTAACGATTATAATTAGAAAATGTTTACTGTGTACCAGATACTGTTTAAGGACTTGACACATATTCGCTCATCTAATCATCATGACAGCACCTGAGCTTGTTACCATCTGCCGAGAGGGAAAGTTGGACAAAAGGAAATTTAGAAAAGTGCCTCAGGTTGTACTGCTGGTAAGTAATGAGGCTTAGATTTGAACCTGGGCAATCTGGCTGTTGAACTCTTCCCACCTCTCTTTTTATGATGCTTTCCTGTGAAATATGACAAGCTAGTTCACAGCATGTCAAAGTTAACCTGAAATTCTAAATACCAAACATTTGAACTTACTGTGCTTTCTTGAGATGTTTCCTCCCTTGGGCATTGCATTGGCAGTGGTCTCATTTTCTAATCTGAAATCAGCAGAAAAGGAAGAAAAACTTGCAGTTAAGCCCAAGTGCTTGTGACAGGTTGCTAAATAAAACTGGCTCAACTGAAGTTCTGAGACTCTTGAGAAATACTGAGAATTTCTTACAAGAGAAATTTCCTTATTGTATTAAATCATGGGTCACTGCATAGTTCTAAGTGTCTTAGCAAAAAGAAAATGTGGCTTGAGGCTTAGAAGCATAAAATCTTAATAAGATTATTTGTGGGCTGGTGTTTATACATACTTTTTAAACTACTAGAAAATGTTTTCTGTGTTAGTGTGTCTTTTTAAGTTTCCACTGGGGAAATTTTAAATTCAAAAATGTTCAGCATAGCTGAAAGAAAAAACAATAATAAAAAATCTTTGCATAAGAATTTGAAATTTACAGAGTACTTTCACATACAGTAATTTACTTATCATTCATCTCTTAGGAAACAGAATCACAAAGATATCGATACATGTTGAAATTTTTTAAAAATGCCAGTGTTTCCTTATGTAGTAACCCTAAACAGACTTGGAAAAAGGCAAGTCTGAATCGTTGAAGTGTTTAAATTATTGAATATTAGGAAATGAAAGTTTTCTTACACCAAATTGCATGTAGTAACTTTAGGGAACTGTTTTTAATGGGTGTATAAGAAAAACATATGGTTAACATAAGGCCTCGAAAGTTTGTTAAAAATCACCCTTTGTTCCTCAGTGTTATATTTTTGTATGCTTAGTTCCGCTTTCCTCCTTCACTCACCAAGAGTTACTGACTGGATCTGCTTGGAAAGTGCATGGGGAGGGGTGAGGTGAGGGTGTGGAGCCTGGAGAGCTCCTGGGCCAGGACATTCGTGTCCTGACCACCTGCCCTAAGAAATGCTGTGTCTCTCCCAGCTGGAAAAACTTTGAATTTTAGAGGTGCGCTTAGTTCAGCCTCTGTCTGAATAATAACAAAACCAAAATCATGGTGTGTCCACATGAGTGAAATTTTTCTGTGTTCTGTACATTGTCCAGAGCACTCACAAAATATGTATTTGTATGAAAGGTGCTGCTATGTAAATAGGCATGTTCCTTTTTGATGATAACAATCACACAGGAAAAGGCCATGTGTTTTGGTAAAAGCTGTGGAAATGTATCTAGGCAACCAAGGAAAAGCTGAATTGTTACTGAAGGATGTGTTGCAAAGACAAGAAAATAATTTACGAAGCAGCAGGCTGAAAATATTTTCAAACACTAATCAAGTGAATCCCTTGAGCTGTCTTTGTGTCTTTTGTGTGATGGTTTGTATATAGATGGCCCCCCACAAGCCTCATGTAATCATGGAAGCAACTGAATCTAGCATTCGTGATTGATTCATTGTATAGAGCTAGGATTGCCGGTGTGAGTTCTGCATCTGCCCAGGGGTGGAGCCGACATACAATGTAAGGTTGGGAAGGAGGCGGGTTTTTCCCTCTGCACGGTTCACTCTTGCCGCTTGCAGCTGCCATGAATGGCTGCCCCCTCAGCCATGCCACCCTGCCATGGAACCAGCTGAATATGGACTGAAACACCCCAAAACTGTAAGGAATAAGCCTCACCTTACTTCACTTTGGGTGCAAGGTATTTTGTCTCAACAGTGAGAAAAAAGTAACCAAGACAATGTGCAATCAGAGTTTGAGGTGTAGCTTCATTTCAGTACGGATAGAGCAAAAAGTGAAGTTCATTTAATGCTAACTATAACCTGCATGAATTTAGTGAAGAGAAACCTAAGAAATGTAATTTTTGTTTTCTAGCTAAGCTTCAGTATCATATAATAAATATAATTCAATCATATCTTACCAATTTTTTTCTGCATGATTTGAGACATCAGAGTATAATTTGTAGCTAGAATAAAAACTGGATTTAGAAAAAACTTGAAAAGACTAGAGAGGAATTTTCATTCTGCTTCCTGGTTAAGCATGTCCCTGCAGTAGCAGCCTTAGAATGCCATGTCCTGTTGGAATTCCCCAGTGAAAGCCAGCCAACAGAGCTGCTTCCTCATGCCCTGCCCCTTGCCCAAAGCACTGTGAATTGTCACAAGGGACCTGGACATGAACCTACAGGGCTCCACCAGAGTTCTGCACAGCCTGACAAAGGGAGCTAGTATTACTGAGTGGTCCATGCTTTGGTTTAGGAGGCCATGCTGTGAAATTGGAATTGGACTGCTATCCTAGCTCAAAGTTGGCTAAATATTCCTGACTTCTGAGTTACGCTGGGAATTCAAAGCTCTGTTTATCCTGAGTCCCTCCACAGTGAATTCATGGCATCTTCTTAGGAGGTCTGAGTGAAGTGGCTATGTTCTGAGGGCGAATTAGGGATCACTCTTTCCTATTAATTATCCTGTAACAGTCCCTTTCACCCTTACTAATGGAGCCACCGGGAGGGCCAGACCTAACCCACCATAGTTACTGACCAGGACCACCTTTACCCCCAAGGTAGTGAAACTGGTGTGAAATGACTGAAGCAGTCTTAAATAGTGCCCTCTCCTCTACACACCCATTGCTCTCAGATGCCACCTCCTTCTTGAGCTGAACCTTGAGGATTCATGCGTAGACTTCCATCTTTTTTGTATATGACTTTGGTCCCTTGTAAAACAGATGTCAGTGGGAAGGAAATCATTATTAGGTTCTTACTAGTCATTTTTGTCACAGTATGAATTAGTTTAAGTTTCTTTGGTTTTGACAGGAGGATAGTTAAGAGACATTGGTGAGGAGATGTAGACTGAGAACCAAGGCAGAAAACACTACCATTATCACATTTGTGTCCTGGCTGAGGACTGCAGTGAATCCTTTTCCACCTGAACTTACTCTCATGCTTTCAGCAAACAGGGCATCTTATTTTTCATTTACCTCTCCCTTCTGGCAGAAAAACACTTGGAGGTCTTTTACGGCTTTGACTCTTTCTTAGCCCTTCTAGATATAGTTCCATTTCCTTCCAAGATGAAAGCTTGTCTTTGTCCCCTCCCAAAATAGTTCCAGGCAGCAGAACACAGTGAATCCTTCCAGATAAAAGACCTGCTGATAAAATGCCAGATTGTTATCAGAGAAGCAAGTGAGGGGAGTCAAGTCCCTACCATTAATTACTTCGTTACAGCTTTGTTTATATCCTGTTCATTTGTGGCATGTTTTTCTTGGACAGTTTCTTGTCTGTGTTCTGAACCACAGTCTGAAATTCGTGTAACTCCCAAAGGTCAGGGAATAGTAGGTTCCTTCTTTCCTGAAAGGTTTAATGGCAAGGAAGAGAAGATCAAAGTTTCTATCTTCCATCTGGAAGGAAATGGACGAACACTTGGTTGGGGCAATTCATTCCTCACCTCCAGCAGACAAACCCTAGTGTGTTGAATGCACTCTGGCTTTGAACACTTGCCAAGAGGTTACCTGGAAGGAGAATGGTATTTATCTCTGTAAAGTCATGAGTATCAACCAGTGATTGACCACATAGCCAGAGGTTAGAGTCCATTCGAATCTAAAATAAAACTACTAGGGAAAGAACTTAATGCTACTAAGCCACAGACTTAATGGTATATTTTATGTATGTTTTACTGTAGGAAAATACATAAATAATACTTGCTTCCTGAGAATTCCAATACTTTGATCACAGTTGCAGATACTGTTTAGTTAGGCTCCCTTGTCTGCATTCTTTTGAATGAGATTGCTGTTGCTTGTAAAGCATTGTTCATCCTTTGAAGAACTGTATAACTAGGGATGTAAAATACCTTAATGAACCTAAAGAGAGAAAGAATATTTTGTTGTCACGACGTAAACATAGTGAGAAATTTGGGATTGGAAAAGATATCATGATAGCCACCGTCCTTCCACAACAGAACCAGAAGAAGAAATAGATTCTCTTGATGGCCAAAATAATAGTGTCTTTTGCTGTGATGATCAAATGGTAGCAATTAAGTGCTCCATGACTAGAGGCAGTATTAGAAAGTTAATTTCATCTGTAGTATCTGGGAGCCATTAAGTGGCTAATCACATGTTTTTTCACTGAGCAAAATTTGTGTTTGACCTTAAGTTGTCTTGTTAGTTTCTGTTGGCAACCAGACTCCTCTTTGCCATCAAGATCACTGATACATGATTTAGCCACCCTCTCAACTTCACTGGCAATTGGGGATTCTGAAGTCTCTACTGATAATTGTTTTAAAACAAGAAACTTCTCAGATCCTGCAAATATTTATCTGGTGACATAGCTGCAATATGAATTTTAGGCCAATAAAAAAGTGAATGAATGAATATCCCTTATCCCAAATCAGGAAACTTTTGTTCTTGTTAATCCTGAGATCTGACTAAAGTATGTGTCTCCCTGTATGCATCCATGCCATCACTGAAGACACCAGTGAGAGGGTCACCATAATTTCAGCAATATCTTTCTCATCTTTAATTTTATTGTTTGCCTTCAAGAGACTAGAAAATATACGGACTTAGGAAGAAGTTAAAGTAAATCTACACCATATTAAAACTCACTTTGAGTGAAAAACAGCAAAAACAAACCTTTCCTAACCTTTCTCATAGGTAAGAAAAATTGGAATTGGGGGAAAAATGTATTCTTTAGGAAATAAAGAATGCTAGAAATAGCATGGATGGTTAAGCAGTCTGGTATGAAAGGTGCATTTTTTAAAAATAAGATTTTTTTTCCTTTCTTGACTAATCGTTTTGTTGGAATAATTGTTTGAATAACAAGTGAACTGCTTTGAAGTGTATAGGGGAGTGGAGAACACTGTTGTGCCTTGTACAGACTGGTGATACAGATTATAAACTCCCTGATGCCAAGGTCCACCAGATTACCCAGGGTTCAACTACCAGCAAGGGTAGCCAAAGCTGCAGAAATCTACTGATTAAATCATGAAGTGAATGGAAGTGATCCAGATTCTTTAATTTTCTTTTGAAACGTTATATTTATTCGACCTCGGCACCCAAAAGTTAAACAGTATTGAATTTCACACACAGCATTTTGTTTTTAATTTTAGATTGAAGGTTATGTCCTTGGTGTGATTGAAGAATGACTCATACATTTTACACTGACTTTATTTTGCTTTTTGATAGGCAAACCAGAAACTAAGGAGGAAGATGATACTTAATTGAGACTAAATGTATTAGTTGATTGACCTCAAATGGAGATAATGAATGTCATTCATATATACTGAATGATTTTCTTTATGTTTATTGTGTGTATTTCTTCTGTGAAGACTTCTTGAATGTTGCTTGTGTTTACAATATAAAGTATTTCGTGACTATTAGAACAAGCTATGGTTTTTTTTCCTAGTAAATGTCTCAAACTGTGCTATAGTGGGAATCTTCAGTCACAAAGATATGTTGGAGAATGTGACCAGTATTCTTTATTGATGTGTTCCTCATCTTAAAATACAATCACCATGAAATTAATATATTAAGCATGTCACAATCCAGGAAAGGACTTGAAGGTAATGTGACTCTACATAATTAGTAGCCTAATTAAATACTAGAGCGCTTCAGTTATAATGTACTATGACTGAGCAAAGAAAGCACCACCACTGAAATTGTATACTTGTAATGCAAGTATATTTTAATTAGTGTTAGGGCATATGTGTATGATTAGTTGTGTTTCATCTTTAGACTTTGCACAGCAGTCTCTATTATTCATTCATTTGAATTTTATTAAATAATAGTGCATTGAGTTGGCCTCTTTTTCAGAATTTGGAATGATTCAAATTGATATGAGTTGAAAAATACCTTTTCATTATGGAACAAGGAAATTTTTAGGGTTTTCAGAATATTAGAAAGCAGGTTGGGCTGGGGATTTAGCTCAGCAGCATAAGTGCTTGCCTGGCAAGTGTGAGGTCATGAGTTCGATCCCCGGTACCAAAAAAAAAAAAAAATGCAGGTTTAATCTATTCAAGTTGGAGAAAAAGGTCTGTTTTACCTTAGTAATCCCATGAAAGATTTTTCTGCTGAATACAGATTAGTTTATTAAACCTAGCCCAGCAAATTTGGCATGATTTGGTTGAGCAGTTTCAGTTTTTACATTTACTCAGTAATAAAATCAGATTTTTCTTAGTATGTGCTATTACTATTTGATTTTGTGGTATTAAAAAATTAGCATTGGAACATACTGATTTTGGCAGTGATCACAGATTGTGGAGTTAGACTCACCTGACTTTGACTCTCAGCTTTCCCATTGACTTCCTTTGTGAGATGGGCAAATTACTTAATTTGGGCAAATTACTTTCTGAATTTGTCTAGAAGAATAACTAGAAGGTTCAGCCATTGTCTTAACTATTTTTTTAGCTCTCATATAACTACTAGGAATTGTGTTTATTGATTTGATATGTAAGACAGCACAAAAAAAAGTTAATTCTGGTCATAAAATTTTAAAAGAGCCAGGTGCAATGGCACTTGCCTGTAGTCCCACCACTCAGGAGGCTGAGGTAGGAAGACTGCCACGAGTTCAAGGCCAGCCTGAGCTACAAAGTAATTTCAAGGCTAGCCTGGACCATACAGTGAAATCCTCAAAAAAGACCGCCCACCCCCCAAAAGTTTAAAAGAAATTGTTGAGTTTCGGTAATCTGAGGAAGAAAAAAAAGGCTTAGGATGTCCTGGAGATGGGCTGGAGACTGAGAAGAAAAGGCAAGAGAGTTATATAACTAAACTTTCTAATGTATATGAAAGGTGCTTCTTTAAAAACAACTTTATTGAAGACTAACCAAGATAAAATAAACCATACATGTTTCAAGTATACAATTTGATGAGTTTATATACCCGCAAAACTACTGGCTCTATCAAGATGTGAACATATCCATCAGCCTTTGTAATCCTTACTCAGCTGTTCTCTTCCCTAATCGACTGGCAATAGCTGGCTATTCTATGGACTCATGCAGTGTGTATTGTTTCATCTGGCTTTTTCACTCAGCATATTAATTTTGAGATTCAGCCATATTGTTAATTATATTAATAGTTGTTCCTTTTTATTGCCAAATAGTATCCTATTGTACTTGATCCATAACAATTTATTTATGCACTATTGATATTTCTATTGTATCCAGGTTAGACTTTTACAATTAAGTTAGAAACATTCATGCCCAAGTCTTTGTATGGACATAGGCTTTCATTTCTGTAGGGTAAACGCACCAGAGTAGAATGGGTGAACTATATAGTAGTTACATATTTTACTTTTTAAGAAACTGCTTCTTTTCCGTAGTAATTATACCATTTTACATGCCCAACAGCAGTGTAAGAATTCCAGTGGTTCAAACAGATGATAGTGTAACACTTATCTGTTCTTCTTTGTAAGAGAAAATCTTGTGTCTTGAGCAACTAATTTGAAGGTAATGACACATGGTGTGTTAACTGTTATTATTCTCTTATTATTTTGTTATGAAAGTTTGTTCTATTATTTCATTAAAGAAAAAGAATTCCAGTTGTTCAGTCTTAGCCAACACTTGATATACTCAGTCATTTTCTTTATAGCCTTTCCTAGTGAGTGGGTAGTAATGTTTTAATTTCAACTTCCCAAATGACTAAGGATATTGAATATCTTTACATGTGTTTATTTACTGTCCCTATGTCTTCTGTGCTGAAGTGTCTGTTCAAAACTTGGACTCAGTTTTTTTGTTTTTTGGTAAATTGAGTTGTTTTCTTATTATTGTGAAAATTTTCTGGGCAGAAGTCTTTTAGATATAGTTTCATTCATTTCCTTGCCATGTAGAACCAGAAAAACAAAATTAAATTGCAGTAAGAAAGAATTTTATTGTACTAAAGGAAGTACTTTGTAACTGTGGTGGACTAAACATGGGCATTCAAGCAACCAAAAGAGGTTGTAAAACTTTCCCTAGAGAATTTACAAACAGGCTGGCAAGAGTCTGGGGTGCACCATGCTGAAGTATGACTCAATTTACCTAATGGCAGTTTTCGCTTGAGAAAAAGACATCTTCCCTGGGGTGGGTCTGTTCGCAACATCTCAATACCCCTTGCTATTTTGTGCCCTTTTCCCAGCCCCCTTCTAAAAAAACAAAAACAAAAACAAACAAAGGCAATCTCTTGTAATTTTTGAGACTTTTCAGGTACTTTATGGTTTTTAAAAACTCAGTCTTTCTGATTTTAGCTTGAAGTGTTGCTATGAAACACAAGAAAGGCCATTTGAGGACATTAATTAGCTTAACAAAAACAAATTATAATCTGCAAAGCAACGATATTAAAAGAACTGCTCAGATTTCTCTCATCCAGCAGTAGTACCAATCATCGTTTTAGCTGATGGTTCTGGGCAAATTCACTCAACTCCCGGTAGAGGCAAAATAATTAACTAGATATTCTAGAGAGGAGGATCTCCATGATTAAAGGAGTTGGAGTTGCCTTGGCCCTCAGAAGGGAAGAGTCGGGGCGCTTTAATGACAGGATTCCAATAGTTAATGAAGGGTTTTCCTATGTGCAGAAAACACTGGTCATTTGTTCTTAAGCTCCACAGAGGCTCAAACTGGAGAAAATTGGCTCCAAGTGTAGGAAGGTTGAGTATGGTTCGTATTAGACATAAAACTTTTATTATTAGCATCAATATTATTAGGAGATTAAGCAATGGAACAAGTCAAGAGAGATCATAAAGATATGTTTAAAAAAAGATAGCTATCTGCTGGGGATATTTAAATGTCCATTGTTTATAGGATTTTGTCATTGAAGGGGACTTTATGGATTACTTCTGTTATCATTTTACAGATGGGGATGTGAAAGGACATTATGTAGCTAGCCTGTGGCCACATTTTTAGATACTAATATTTTAACATGAGGGTGTTTTAAAAGTATTGTCACTTTAAAAGACACAAAGGAAATCATGTGTTTCTGCTTCATTAGTAAGTTTCACTTCATCAAAATAGTCACTTAAAGCTGATGACTATGTGTTATTTTTTTTCCTGAGTCCATGAAGATTCTGCCAATTCGCTGACCTCTCTATATCTTTTTCTTTTCATTAAAAATGTTAAAGATGTTTATGCCTGGGCATTTTGAACTTTAAAACTATTGCTAAATAAATACGATACTTTTGACTGTAGGCGATTTCCGAGGTGATAAATAATGATAGCAGCAGGAGATTGCCACATCCTTTGTGGAACTTGTCCTGTCTGATATGAATCGAGTGACCTATCCTCCAAGGGTACAGTTTGGGGGATGAGTTTGGATCAAAGTCCTGTGAGTAATTTGCCTTCCTTAAAAGTAATTTTTGTTTTGTTAAACACTGGTTAGAGCAGTAGGAAACACATGTAGACTGCCAGTTATTGTGAATGAGGCCTGTAAAGATGAGTTCCAATGATTGAAATTAGACAAACAGCTTATAAAGGATTCCACATCCATAATCACAACAGAAATTGACATTAGGCAATTATTTCATTGTGGTTACATTTTATTTGGTAGCTCATCATTCTTTACATATTTCCATTGGCCCTTTTGAGTGAAAACCTACATATATTTGATAATATTGTATACAGAGTTTATCTGAGTGCTAAAAGTAAAATAAGATATTTGAAAGTACTTAGCACATTGCTTGACATCCAGCAGACAAGTAGGTGTTTCTATCTCCCCTTCCATTTTGCTCTCCCTTGGGTTTAGCATAGGCATTGGGGTCTTTCAGAAATGTAACAAATTCTTGTCAAAGAGAAGTTAATAAAATTGTTCACATTTAAAGGTCCTATTTTTAAATGGTTAGTGTGTGTTGAACACTCACCTGAGTCCTGGATCTTTGATTTTAAAATCCTTTCAGAGATAGTCACCGCAAAATTAAGGTAAATTAGTCAAATGTGATTGATTTGGTCAGCCAGACTCAGGCTAGGTTTAGGCTACTTTGAATACCAGAATGAGAAATTTGTATTAATGTGTCAGTAGAAGCTAGCGTGGGTTCTGGAACACTTGAAAGCGTGAAAAACTTTTTGTTGTTGTTGTTGTTCAAATGGGAACAAAGACATTCCTTTCTAAACCCCCAGAAACACAGCATTGTTAAAAGAAGAGCGTAAATTGTCTCTATACCTTTGTGTAGTTTCTTAGATTGACCGCTCGACTCTGTGTTTGCAAACTAAAAAAATTCCTCATTTTGAGTGTGAAACCACTCAATCTAAATGTTAATGTGGCAAGTTTCAAGTGTATTAAATCATTTTGAGAACTTGGCTTTTGGGCAACAACCACACCAAAAGCAGACCCGGCCCTTTCAGACTGATTTCTCAGGCCATTCTTTTCAGCAAAGGAGGACACGCTGAGGCTAGGTGTTAGGTTCAACCCCTTGAAAGGATTAGTGACTGCCTACATGTTCTCATCTTCTGGTCTTTTGTGGAGTTCAAACAGAAACACTGAGCGGCTTTGCCACTGAGAGGAACAGCAGCTTTCTCACTTAGTCTGCATAAGCTGAGCCCCTCACTGCTGCTGTGCACATGGCTCATCCCAGCCTGAGACTCCCAAGGGGAGATCTGGGAATGCTCCACCTGGTGCAGAGGGAAGCACAGACAAGGGTGCAGCTCGTTGCCCCAGAATCGGAGAGAAGAACTCCAGATGGACTGGCAGGAAAGATGGAGCTGAAGTTTCAATGCTTAGGAATGTTTCATCCTATTTATGCGAGACTTTCATATATTGTTCACTTTGTTACCTTCCATTGCATTTTGGATAATGATTGAAATGGTTTTCCTTTAATCTTTAGGGCTTTTGCTGTCTTTGTATGGATGTTGCTATAAAGTCTTTTCCATGTGTTTCCGAGTGTTAGGAAAGAATTATTGTTAAGGTAGACCACATTTCAGTGCTCTGGGGATAAAAAGTCTCTTTCCTAGCTGTCTAAAACATTTGGTTGGAATCTCAAAAATCTAGTTTCAAATTGTATTTGTTGTTGTCTAGGAAAAAACTGATGAAAGATTTAAATGAAACTTCAGATGATGTATGATTTTCGTATTTCCGTCTCTAGTGATAAGAGCAGGTAACTTGGAATCAGCATTCAGAACATGCATCTTTTCATTTTATTGAAGAAGTATTTGTAAATCTCAATAATTAAGGTGCATTGCCCTAAGAGCTTTTAAAAGTAACTACCATACTGTATACTTTCACCTCTCTTGTCGAAAAATTCCCTCACTTTATTTCCTTGCACTGAAAGGAATGGTGTGAATTTAAGCAGCCATTGTCGTGGCCTCTGTGACCCTATGTCCCTGCCACGTGATGTGACTGAGTGCTGCATCTAGTTCTTGTAGGGGCAAGTGAAGGGATGTCAAGGTGATGGAGGCTGATTCCCAGCTCCCAGCAGCTCCTGTTTTCACAGTCTAGAATTAACAGCCTATGGCAGCTCAGCCTGGGCCAGGCCTGGGTGACAGGGAGGCAGAATGGAGGTGATCTCAAAAGCACGCATCCTCTATGGTCGGGCTCTGTGATTGGGCTTGTGATAGGGAACCTTTTAGAGCTTTCACTGATAACAAACAGGCTGCTGCTGCAGCATGCATGCCACAGGTTTGCCACCAGTGCTCTAGAATAAACCCAGTGTCCAAAGCAGAATAAAAGGCCCCACATTGTCATTTTTCTACCCTGATAGCCACTAGATTCTCAGTGGTCTCATCACATCGCCTCCACCCCCTCCAGCAGTTCTCAAAATAATAACCTGAAAGTGTACTTGGCTTAGTGTATATGATATATAAAACACATACAGATATATGCATATTTATGTATAAATTCAGCTATGTTCTAGCCTTCCATTTAAAGAATTTGTAATAAAATGGCATTTGAAATTATGTTTAACCACTGCTTTATAATGAATGTTATTTAATTAAATTTTGCTTTAAAAATTGGCTCCTCTCCTCTTTGGCAATTGCATGACTTTTTTGAGGAGTGGTTTAATTTTGCTTTTTAACCTGGTCGTGTGGGTTTAAAAAGTACCCTACCACAGGGTATCCAAAAGTAGAACATTCTGGCACTTTTCCCACTTTCCATTCTTTCTTGTATATGGATGCCAGATTTCTTTGGGAAATAGTCATTTGTAAAAGGTCAGGAGCAAAAGGGGAGAGGATTATTTCGTGTAGGATTACTGCTAATTGGAAACTAAATATCTGTAACCATGTCAGAGTTATTTGTATTTGAAGGGAAACATTTACATACAAGTTCTTTCTGTGACATGAAACACACTATAACACAAAGCGTGTGTGTCCCAGGGCTGGGGAACAGATAGCAAGGATGCTTTTGACAAATGATTGTGCCAATGAGGTCATTTGCTAATTAAATCACAAAGCATTTCCAGAGTATTTTCTTTTCTTTGTCCAATGAAGCTTTCTCCTCCCATAGACAAAGCAAACATTTTACTGTATTTACTAATTATAGGTTAAACATTTAATCATTTTAAAGGAAAATAAGTGAAAAAAAATGGGTGGAGTTTTCAGAACGTAGTCAAAGATCAGTAGGAAGTCTAGCTCCCTACTGTAACCTTAGCTCTCAGTGTCTTCCCAAAAGAATGATGTGATGTTGAGCACTTCCTTATCCTGAATCTGTATGCTGACAGAACTACTAACAGACCTCCCCAACTTTGAGGAAAGCTGACACAGTATTGTCACATGTGCCGTACTTCTCTTCCTCTCCTTACCTCCTCCTCCCCACCATAGCATGATGAATTTCTGCTCAGGTCATTCCATTTATACAGAAATTGCATCTATATTTGTTGTCATATTGAGATAAGTGTTGGTGATACCTCTAGGAAATTAGAAGCATTTCAAAGGGCTCTATCTCTCTACAGGTTAAGACTACCTGGCCATGTGGTCCTAGAGGATCACATCTTACCAGTAATTCCTTCTTGGAACATTGATTAATTTTTTAAAAGTTCAGTGGCCATTCCTTCCCCTTACAGTCTGTGGTGTTCTGATCTTCCTCACTCTTGCCTTGGTATCTAAGACATTTCTGTAAGTTTAGTTGTTTTTTTAGTTGGATAAAAGATCATGTCTAGAGAATTCTAGTTAAGAATTTATTTAAGGAAGGACTTGCCATATTGGACTTCTCTCTCAAACTTAATCCCATGCCTTTGAAGGCTTTCTAGCACACAGCTTCAACCAAATGGTTGTGGCCTGTCAAGTTCAGAGTGTTTACAAAGTTAAGAAGTCCTTAGATCCAGCCTTTCCAGTGACCTTTCTGGAGTCTCAAAATCCCACTTGTTGATGACTTTATTTATTTAAGAACCAACTTTTATTCCAGTTGTTCGTGTGTAAGTACACCCAAAGGCAAAGATTTGGTGACTTGAGGCCTGCCCCACTTCTTAGCCATACCTTCCACTCTTAGTCAGCCTCTACTACAGTCAGATACATCTCCCTATACCTCGAGCTTTTCTACCCTTGCTTTACACCATTGACCTTGGTTAAACATCTTCCTGTTTTCTCTTGTCCTGCTTGAATCATGCTTTCCCGATTCCTATTCTTCATCTTCTGATTTCTTGTAGCTGTAATGCTTACATCATTTGCTTATCATTTTCTCTATACTGTCTTGTGCTCTTAGTCATAGTTTCAAATGCGCTTCTCATCTTGACAACCAGAGTATGGGCTCCTCAGAGACAAAGGTGATCCTGCTTTTCACAGCATATATCATAGTGGTTTTGTTTGTTTGTTTGTTTGTTTGTTTTTCGTTCTGATTTTTTGAGACAGGTCTCACAGTAGTTCAGGCTGACCTTGAACTCACTATGTAGCCCAGGCTAGCTTGAACTTATGGCAGTCCTCCTGCCTCAGCCTTCCAAGTGCTGGAATTATAGGTGTGTGCCACTTCGCCCAGCTTCACAATGCTTTTTGCTCATTTTATGCACCCAATAAATACCTTTTCATTGTTGAAAAGTAAGCCATTTTTGCTACTACTGTTTTATTTTATGTTTCCCAAATCAAATGTCTACATTTAATCCCATGATGGAAATATATATATATATATATATATATATATATTTTTTTTTTTTTTTTTTTGGTCCATACTGTCTAGGATCAGATTCTTGAGTACATTTATGAGAACTTACTGCCGGAGAAATGAATCACAAGCAGATTTATAGGTCCACAGGAGCAAGTTTTTATTTTAACAGGACTTGTGCTGTAACATCAGGGTGCTAGTACATTGGAGGGGGCCCTTCTGTACTAACTCCTGTAATTACATTTTTTTAAAGAACAAAGTTACCTGTAGAACTAATACAAAAGAATGTCATTTGGAATAAACAAAGTACTGTATAGAAAACATTTGGCATAAGGAGCACCTCCTGCCACCCCCTCTCCTTGGCTTTTGAGCCAGGGAAGGTAGGACATCCATCTGTTCAAAGGCACAGGTACGGAGATGAGCACTGAATGGGTTTGTGTTTTTATTTCCTCCTAGGTGCGGTCGCTCACCTATCTACCGCTCCCGGGAAATGGCAGCTCGTGCTTTGGTCCCCCTTATTATGATAGACCAGATTCCCAATACTATCCGAGCCCTGCTGGCCACACTCCCCAACTGCACTGACCAGTGTTTCCGGCAAAACCATATTCATGGGACCCTTCTCCAGGTAAGTCAGGTTACTACTTTGTATGCTTTTCTCGTCTCAAACATGACTACTGTGTTACAGTATGATTCTGGCGGATTATCTTTGGCGTTAATCCTCATGCTTTCTACAACATACTTTTCTATGTGAAGTATGCCTGCAGACCACTTTCTAACCAGGGGAAGCTGTGAGCCTTCCGTGGGAGCAGCTTGCCTAGGAGGGAGGGAAAGAAGTTAGACATGTCAGGGAGAGTTCACCCTACAGTACAGAGCCACAGTATATGAAAACCACAAACCTTTCTTTCCTGATTTCTCTGTACTATAGAATAAACATTTATTTTGGATAAATATACAAATTAATTTATTGTTAACAGAAAAGATTTAAGTACAATGAATAATGAGAAAAGGACTTCTTAGTGATACTGTCCTATGTAAACCCAAATGTAGGGGCAGCCAGTGCTGGCTAAATCTTCAGTTCACATTCTGTTGTGGCCCCACATGGAGTGGGTCAGAGATAGAATTTAAATGTCAGGCCATTTTCCTGGTTTATGAGAAGGGCGAGTTGGCCTTGAGATCCCAGTAGCAGTTACAAGTGTGAGGTTCATGCTGCCAAAATGGGAGGCAGCATGGAGAGAGTTCCCAATATGAGCTTCAAGCTGTCCTGCCAAGGTGTGAATCATATCTGCTCTTTACTGCCTGTGTGTCTGTGTCTTCATTTCTGAAATTAGGGTAACAGTGAGTGGTGTATCCTTCACCTGGGCATGGCAGCACACCCATGTAATCCAGCACTTAGGAGGCTGAGGGAAGAGGATCACTGTGAGTTTGAGGCCAGCCTGAACTGCTTAGCAAGACCTTGTCTCAAAACAAAACAAATAAACAACAGTGGTGTATATTTCTTGGAAATTTTAAGAAAACTAAATAAATTAATGCATATGAAGTGCTTAGAACAGAACCTAGTACAGAGTAAGATACATAATTATTATTGTAATTTTAATAGTAGTATTTTTAGTAGCTAATTCCCTGTAGGTGAGAATGCAAGATAAACTGATCTTCTTGCCTTCCTTCCCCTGGCTGTTTTATATATCCAGCAACTAATTATTGAGTTCCTACAGCATACTATGGTGTCACATCAGAACAGGGGATCCTTGCCATGGAGAAGACAGGATAAAAAATGACCAGAAAATCACACCATACTGTGCAGAGTGCTAGCTAAGCATATGGCAGGGCCATGTCTTGGGAAAATCATGCCCGCGCCAGAAGAAATTAGCCTTGCGAAGTGGAGGAATCTCCTTTGCAGAGGGAGCATCGTAGAGAAAGGCTCCAGGTGGGTGAGAAATCAGCCCATCTGCAAGTTGCAAATTTGGGTAGGATCGAAGTTCTAGGCTGATGGCTTTCAAATTGGTCTCAAGATTTCATTACACTCTTGAAAGTTATTGAAAATCCTAAGGAGATTTTGCCTATCAATATTTAATGAGAAAATAAAACTGAGGATGTGTGAAAACACAGGGACCCAAAAAGCACATACTCCAGTAATCATCAGAGTGAGAACATCTCACATCCCTTGTTGCCTCTGGTAAACTCTACTGTATCTCAAGAGAGAATGAAAGTGAAGGAAGAAATTCAGATCTTAGCATCATTTTGAAAGTAGTTTGATCTTCTGGACCTCCTAAATCAGTTAGACACAGAATAATCCCCAGGAAGCCCAGACTACTTTTTTATTTCTTTTAGTGTCAGGGATTGAACCCTGGGCTTTTTCACTTGAGCTACATCCTCAGCCTTTTTATTTTGAAATGCTAAGGTTCTGAGTTGTGCAGGCCAGATTTAAACCTATGATCTTCCTGCCTTAGCCTCCCAGAAAGCTGGGATTATAGGCGTGTGCCAGAACGCCCAGTATCTGTACTGCACCTCGGGATCATCTGCCTTGTGTAATGTACAGTACGGGTGCTCCATGGTTTCTTACTATGCATGCTTAAGCTCATGACTCCCTTGTGACCTCACTGTACATCCCTGTGATGAAGAGGGGATGGAATTATTATGCTTACAGGGGTGGTTCACAGTGGCCCAAAGACCTTAGAGAAGGTAGGACCTAACCAAAGACTTCCTTGCGGCTACTTTGGAGGAAAGGGGCAACAGTGAGAGATGTGAAATAGACTTTTCAAAGTGTGAGCTGCAGTAGAGTTAGAATAAAAGTCCAGATTGTCAAAGGGGTCTGCCCTCAGGTTGTCTTTGTTGATAGTCCACTCTTGCATGAACTTTGTCAGAAGCAGTGTGGTTGGAATTACTTCTCCCCTCTTTCACTAGTTGTATGAATGCTCCCTGCCCAGTCTTATCTCACTACCACCACCACTGTCATTGACAGCCTGGCTGCATCTCATCAGTCTGTTCAGCAGTCACACATGATCTTTTCTGTGTCTCTGGGCTACCTTTAATATTTTCAAATTGACTTTGTCTGCTATATGGTGAAACTCTGTGGAAAGGTAAATACCTCTCCTTAGTGCTGGGGTTGTGTGGTTGTTGCTCTTTTCCTAAATGTTGGTGACATAAAGGGCTTGTTGGAAAACAATGCCAACATTTTGGATGTTGGATATTTATTTCTATTGTCAAATACACTTCTGCCTTTGTAAGGTTGTTTTACTCTGGTTGGAAAAAGGAAGTCAAAGACATGTGCAAAATCTTCCTGTCGTATTTGTTTCAGTGTCACATCTGTGTTGTAAGGGCTTTGTTTCATCCTGTGGTTCTTTGTGGAGAAAGCATAAGGGGTTAAGTTGGGAAGCGCTTTTCCTCTTTCCTTTCTACTGCTTATAGATTCCTTCTCAACATAGAGCTACCTTTGAAACTAGTAAAGGTCTGCACCTGGAAAAGAGATGTTAGGAACTGAAAAGAATGATAGTCTCCATGGGACCTTTTGAGCCAGCTAAGTAAACATAAAATTGTTATTTTTTTCAAAAGCAGGAAATCATTTTGTAATCAGAAAACAAATTCTTTCACAGAACATTTTCTTGAATTATACATTTTGACTTCTTTGAAAATGTTTACATAAATATATCAAACCTCAGAGTGTTTCTATAGTAAACCTTAAAAACAAGAAATGTGCTGATCTCTGAATTTTCTGAGACTATAGAAGAAAGACTCAAATTATAGGACTTGCAAAAAAAAAAAAACATGTGGGATTCATTTCTTAATCATTTTCAAAATCAGAGGTTCATAATTGCAATGTTGAAATAGTTGGAAATAGCACACATTAGAAAAGGTGAGATTATGCAGCAGGTTCATAAAAGCCAAGGGTAAATGACATTAAATCTCAATAAAGGCCAGATAAGAGCCACGGACATTACCTCATTTGGGAGCAACACTGGCAGGGCTGCCCTGACTTCTAAGTAGAATTAACTGTCTGTTTTTATTGCCAAGATTCTTCATGTTGGAGACTTAACATTATTACTAGGTTACTTATCACTCCAGAGAAATCATGTTGGAGTTCAGAAAGTTCTCTTGCATTCAAGAAGAGTTTGGCCAATAGTCATGAAGTATTTAACTCATATTTTGCTGTTTCATATGGAAATATATACCATTTGAAGAAAGTTTTAATTTTGAGTTTATTCATTTCCTGGCTCTATGTTTTTTTTCCCCTATGTAGGTGAAATGCTTTTTTCTCTTTGCTGTGTTGGGAATCCAACCCAGAGCCCTCTACATGCTAGATAAGTACACTGCCACTGTGCTACATATTCTTGGCATGGATAAAGTGGGGTACACATTTGAGATAGATATATTTGTGTAAAGGACACAAACCATTTTTGTATTTATTTGAATATTTTAAGCAGAAGTGTTCTATTCTCTTTAGTTAATCCAAATAATCCCTTTAGTGCTACACATTCCTTTTTCCTCTAATGCTGATTCTACATTTTCTCAGTTTTTACTAGCAGAATATGTTAAACATTTTGATTTTTTTCATTTTCTTCCCAATTTGAAGCCTTGATTTCTGCTTTTGAGAACTCTGAGTCAAAAAGATCTTACTTTTTTGTCTGTGAAGACAAGTGGCAATAAAGTATTAGCCAGGGGTTGACTTCAGAAAGTTTACAATAAAAGGAATAAAATTAAGATTTGGAGTACCTCCTGACTTCCATGTGAATTGCATATGTGGTTTTATTCATATTTTTTCATTCATAGCCCTACAAGGAAAGACAGATAGGTGTCAGTAATTCTTGTGTGTCTTTTGGTCTCTCTATGTCTCTTTCTTTCTGTCTCTTTTTCTGTTCCCCCCTCTCTCTCTCGTCTGTCTGTCTGTCTTTCTCTTTAATGAATAAATTTAAGTTAAGCCTGAGAGGGTGACTTGTGTAAAATCACAGAGGTAGTCATTGACAGAGATATTTTTGAAGACCTCTGTTCTTTTTTGCTTTTGAATGTACTGCCTCTCAGATAACTGATGAAAGTAACAACTTGTTATGGCTAGGGAAATTAAAACAATAATTCATCTCCACTCTGGTTTTGTCCTTTGTCACTTGGTCTTCAATTTAGTGTGATACGATACCTCCACTTTGGAGACTAAATTACTTTTCTCATTGCTGAGACAAAATACACAATGCCCAAAGTTTAAGGAGCAGAGGTTTATTTAGGTAACAGTTTGCAGAGGTTTTAGTTAAGAATTAGCTGGCTCCTAGGCAGAGTGGCACATGGCAGTAGGGCAGTGGTTCATGGCAGTGGAAGACAGCAAAAGCAAGCAAGCAGAAGGAAGTACAAGTCTCTTTCTCCCCTTTTAGCTTATCCAGATGTCTGGGATTAGTGTAGTGCCAACCCAATCAGTGGACTAATCCAGCAATCGCCTACCCTTAATCCCAGCATTGAACCATGAACCAGTCACAGACTAGATTCAGCTACCTCTGAAAAAGGTAGCTACCCCATCTAAAATATGCATGAGGCTTTCCGGGGACATCTGGACACAAACCTTAACAGAGGTGAAGTTAGTCCATTAGTGTCATAGAGATAGACAGAAGTCACTGAAATCTAGAGATGCTGCAACTGGGATGATGTATTGTACTCCCCAGTTTTCCCTCCATTTATCTGTCATCATTTCTCTTTGGCCTTCCATTTAAGACTCCTTTAAAGTTCTTACCTCCAGTGAGGAGAGCTGTGGGTAGGAAACCAGTGACACTTCAGTGACCAAGGAGCATAGGAGCCATAGAAATGAAAAAGAGGAAAAAATAAAGCAGCCAGGTGGGGCTTCCAATGTAAAAGGAGACTAAAATTAAGGTCATTTCTGCTTTAGTGTAGAATATACTGATATGTTCTGTGTGAGGACTAGAGTCAAAATCCTTACATGGGTGGGAACAATAATGCCGGCCTAGCAGGGATAGCATAAGGACCAAAATAGGGGAAGATCTTGGTGTTACCTTTGTGGAAAAAACACAGAAACCTGGAAGGAAAAAAAGATAAACCAATTTGGACAATTTGTTGTGTGATGCAATCACGGATCAAGCAAGAATGGATCATCCATCCTTATAAACACAAGCAAGAGAAGCAAATAGAAAATTCAATGATAGAGGTAGTTTTAAGAATAAATTCCACTGGAATTTTATAAATAAGGCAACACATACATGTTTATAAAAGTTTTTGCTTACTAATATTGTTTAATTAGTACTTGTGATTAAATAGAATTTAAAAGGATTATTTTCATCTTTGAAAAGGGTAACCATAGAAGATATCTTGTGCTTTAAGAATTTTAGTATTTTATACTTAACAGTACAGAATTGTGACACATAAAGTAAAATGCTCAAGCTATCCAGAAATAGAATATTATTTGATGGATTCCATTTGGTGACCTAAGATGTTGGCCTATGTCCATTGTTGTTTATTTTATATCCAGAAAATGTAATTTCAGAATGGAAAAATCAAAAACAAAAGCATGAAATTAGGCTGATGTTGTAAGTTATAAATGGATTGCTTGTCAGTGTGCTTTTTTTCTGGAATGAGTCATAATTTAATGAAAATGCTCATTCTTTTCACTAGTAGTCAGATTTGCTGTTCCTTTTTGAGGACTTATGTTAATGCGACAGGACAAAGATCTAAGTTGCTAGGAAGGTTCCCAGTCCAAGAAGGGCCAAGGCAGTGTTTCCCCATTTCTGTGACTGTAGATGTGCCAAGGCATTTATTGATTCCTTTAGTTCTCAGGGAGCCAGAGTGTGACCTAGGGGCTGGAGTCCCTGGGCAGTTACCTGCAGCTGGGAGCAGCAGCATCCTTTTTATCCCAAAATACCAAAGAAAGATTATTTTCTATGTGTGCCTTGATGTGAAAAGGATTGGGAAGCACTGGACTCTTAAAAAAAAAAAAAACAAAAAAAAACCTAAAACTAAACCTTGTTAAATCTTACCTTTTGGCAGTGTATTCCTTACTGGATACAAGCCCAGAAAAGTCATTTTTAATTAAAATGCAACTTTTGAAGATGAGTAGATGAGTTAATTCCTTCCTTATAAACATCCTCAAGCTTTTATTTGGTATGGTATTACTTAGGGCGCTTTCTCTGGGTGTTGGCGGCAGTGCTTAGCTGCTAGATTCAGGCACAGTCATTGTTCACCAGGCATTGTTGTTTTATAATGCTCCAAACTCAGGCTAGCAGGCAAAGGTGTGTGGAACTTAGGGATGGCTGGTTGTTGTTTCCCCAAGTGTCTCTTAACTGTTCAGAATCAGAGTGGGGGAAGGAATGATGAAGAGACTAACTATATTTTCCCAGTTACTCTGTGTGTGTGTGTGTGTGTGTGTGTGTGTGTGTGTGTATACACATGTTGGACAGGGTGTAAACTATTGAGTACCTATGCAAGGATAAATGATAAAAAGTAGAGGAGGGATCCATCTTAGGATTGTTTGAAGCTTTTGAGCTGGTACACTTTAACCATTGTACTATACCGCTTCTCTGGTTGACAAAAAGAATATTCTTTTTTCTGGGGCCCTCAAATTGTGGGGTACTATGGAAATTGGCATTGTCCATTTATTTAGTTGTGAATTGACACCAAGTTCATGCCAAGTACTATTCTAGGTGCTTGAAATATATTGGAGGAAAAAAGAGGCCTTCTCCAAGATTGTTGCTGCCACAGAGCTGACATTCTAGCAGTAGGGAAGCAGAGAATAAGAAATAACATTAAAATAAAACATAATAGTATTTATTATAGTAAGTATAATAGGCAGATTTTGTAGTTTGTTATATAGTAATAATTGCTTTGGACAGAAAGGACAAGTATAATAAGGTAAAAGGAATCAGGAATGGATAGGAGAGAAGGACGGGTGGCAGTGGTAAATGAGGAACCTAAATAGTCATTGTTGAAAAGGGAATGTTTCAGCAAATCCACCAAAATACTAGGGAAAATTTGAGGGGAGGGCTAACAAGTAGACTTCTTCTTCCCAGACACTTCTTGGTCACACACATCAGTAGGCAGATGCTCAGTGTCTGAGGTTGTCTTTACACATGGAGAAGTGGCAACCTTGTGAGTAGTAACAGGTACAGGTCAGGAAGGGTGGCATTAATTTATAACCCAGGAGTTCTCTGAAGGGAAGTCTCAATGCTCTTGGGGCCTGCATTGCTGGGGCCTCTCTGAAGTCCTTTCTTGTAGGGTCTTAGGGAGTCAGGCCTGTCTGCTGTGGTTCCAGTGAGCTCAGCTGAAAAGAAAAATCACCATCCCGTCACTCCCTCTGTTTTCCAGGATGATCTTTACTGTAATTCTGTGCCTGGACCTAAAAGATGTAGAGTAAATGTAGAGACCATTTAGGCTTTTATTTACAAATATTTGCTGGGTGGTTAGTAAGTATACAATACTGAGCCAGGTACCATGGAGGACGCAAAGAAAAGTTAATGTATAATATGTTCTCCAAAACTTATGAGCTGCTATGGAAAATAGACCATTGCCATTGCAAACAATTACACAGAAATATATGCCTGCATGTGACATGTGCCAAGCACATGGACACAATCACACCTCTGAGAGGTGAGACCAGGCTGGGTGGGTGCAATGAGGACAGAAGGCTTCATAGGCATGTGGGGTTTGAGATAAACCTGTATATTAACTTCCTGTATTTGAGTCAGGGACTTGGTATGAGTCAGGGCACTGAGAAAGCAACATAGTGTTTGCAGGGAACCAAAAGCGTCTAGTCCAGCTGGTCCAGGAGTGTGTCAGGTGACTGTGAGAGAGATCACAAAAGCCAGGCCAGGCAATCTGTGGCCTTCAAAGCACAAAGGGTTGTATGTGTGTAAGACTATGTTAGCATGTTATTTCTTTTATCTCATACTGATTGTTAGCTAACGTTTTACATGTAACTATCATGTTCCTTTTGGCCGAGTAGTATATAATTTCCAAATTAAAAAATACCTAAGAGCTGGGAGCACGTGCTCAAAGAGGTCATTTCTCAGAGTGAGTATGAGTAGCTTCTGCAGCCAGCTTGTCTGGTCTAGACCCCAGCTCTGCTGCTTGCTTGCTGTGTTTTTGGTGGGTTACTCAATTTATATGCTTCTGCTTCTTTCTTGGTGAATTGGAAAATGCGACTTCATAAGATAGTTAAGATTAAACAAGTTGATACATAGCAAGTGCCTAGGAAGATTTTGGACATGTCATGCGTGCTCAGTAAAGGCTGATGGTTATTAGTCTTTGCCGTTGCCACCGCTGCCCCCACCATCATTACCTCTGCTGCCAATGGGCAAGGGTGTATGATCCAAATATGTGAAGGTCACTGATGTGGATGGTGAGTAAAAGATTTTGAGTTAAATTAAACTGTGTTTTAATAAAACTAATGTTGTCCATTGAAATAAAAGTGTGAAGTATGAGTATTCCTATTGATGTGTGAGTGTGTACACAAGAGAGGATTTCAGCAGTTTTGACTTGATGTGTTATAAAATACTTAATAGAGAGGTTCCTCTGTCAGTGTGTTCTCTACCTTCCTGCAGATCATATTAAAGACTGAAAGTGCCGAGATTAGCTCAGATTTTTGAGAGCAGAGTTCTTGCCCATTGGGTTGTTATTCCTTGCACCTGTTTTGTTTTAAATTACATTCTCTCCCTCAGACCCCATCAGGGACTTGAGAAATCTGGAATGGAACACTGTTACACTGTCTGAGACAAAAGACTCTTGTATCATTCCAAGGGGGAAAGAAGTAGAAGGAGATATAAATCATCCTCGGTAGATTAATCTAGCACTTTTCCAAGTTCGTTTTT